>PYSQ01000011.1:0-55548 GCA_003049435.1 Nakataea oryzae | reverse complement strand
GCGCGCCAGCCGCACGAGGCTCCCTCTCGCATCGCCTCTGCTTCCCCCATCCCCGAGACTTTTGGCGCCAGCCGCACTGCTCGCGGTATTTGCACGGCTAGGCCCAATGTGGTGGCGGCCCTTGGAGGGAGGGCGACGGGGCTCGCTTCCAGGCCGCCAACGCCCACACACACACACACACACACTGCCACCCCTCCCTGGTCGAGGTGACATGGCGCGATGCGGCTGAGGACGACGTGCATGGACGAGCTTCAGCTCCCGACGGTCCCGGTGCTTCATGGCGCAACGCAGACGGACGGCGACAGCAGCCCACCCACGCTTCGCTCCCCCCCATCTCCGGTCTGTCGCAAATGCCCGCATGGGGATGGCGATTGGTTTGCCGACAATTGATTTGCGCTACAGTGCAGCAGCCAAAAAAAAAAAAAGAAATCATGGTTGCTGGTCGACAACCGCGAGACAAAGGCGCTCCCGTTGAAGCACCCCTTGGCCGCACATTCAAAGCATAGTGGCCGCGAATCCAAGTAAAAAAATAAAAATAAAAAAAAAGAATCGCTATTCCAACACAGCCCTTTACATAGCAACAAGTAGGCATTCAAACACATGAACTTGGACCCCATCCGCCAGCATCACAAGGCCAGGCCCTTGGCGCCACGGGTCCAGCGGTACAGACTCAGCGCGCGCCGGCGCGCCTTGTGCTCCTCCCACTCGGTCGGGCTCGAGCCCCGGACGCTGTAGAGGGTGCTCCGGAGCACCTTTCGAAAGTTCTTCTGGAACTCGGTCGACAGCGTCACGACGCACACCTCGTGCGCGCGCACAATCGTCTCGCACGCCTGCTCGACCGACTGGTTGGGCCCGCCCAGCTGCGGCATGCGGTCGGCAAACAGCAGCAGGATGAAGGAGCCGTGCAGCAGGTAGATGCCAAACAGGTACGGCATAAACGTCAGCTCCGGGTCGTGCCGGAGGATCCGGCTGACCGCCTGCGACGCCGAGATGGCGTGCGTCGCGCAGTCGTTGAACCGCGGCGACGTGATCCAGTCGTCGTCGTCGTCCAGCATCGAGATGGCGTCCCATTTCCCGTGCAGCAGCACGTGCAGCACGTGCAGGATGTGCGTGCTGTACGCCAGCACCAGCTGCAGCCTCGACCGGTCGCGCGCCGACGCCGGCCGCGTGCCGCCGTGGGTCTTTGATGGCTGCGGACGCCGTCGCAGGGGAGACGTGCTGCCGCTGCTGCCGTCACCCTCGGCCATTCCCCCTGACGGGGTCACGGGTGCGACGGAGCCGGTCCCTCCCGCTCCTCCTCCTGGTCCTGGTCCTGGTCCTCCTGCCCCTCCTCCTCCGCTGCCGCCACCGCCCGCCCCTGTGCCTGCTCCTCTTGCCGAGCTGCTATTGTTGGGTCCAGTTCCACTTCCGTTCCCGCCGTGTGCCGGCGTCGATGATGCCGCACCTGCCACTCCGCCGGTGACCAGGTCCTTGATGTGCGGGCCAGGAGTCCCTCCGATCGCAGCGGGGGACGGCGGCGGTACAGTGACGCTGCCGGCCCTTGCGGCGCCCACGTCGCCGCCAGAACCGGAGGCTGACGTGGTGGCGTAGTCGTGGGTCCCGTGGTGCGCAGGGTGGTGTGCTTCAGTCGCCGTGGTGGTCCCCGTCGCCGTCGCCGAGGACTGCTCGGCCTCGAGCACCATGCGCTCGAGACTACGCTCGCAGCCGGCCAGCTGCTCGCCGATGAAGGCGACCGCCCTCGAGTCGTCGAGCCCGCCGAGGCGCGGGTGCAGCCGCCGGTGGTGCACCTCGATGATGTCGCCCAGGATGGCCATCAGGGGCAAAAAGTACTCGAAGAAGCCCGTGCCCGACACCACCACCGGGGGACCAAGGACGCGCTCCGGCATGTCGGCCGTTGAGGAGACGGCGTCGAGGTCCTCCCAGACGTTCTCGGGCAGCGGGGAGTAGACTTGGCAGTACGAGTCCGGGATGGAGAGCACGCTGTTGAACGACAGCGACAGGTGGCGGTCGAGGCAGTAGACGAGCCAGAAGACGCGCCGTCGCTCCTCGCAGGCCTCCTGTCCCGCCAGCGTGTGCACGTCCTGGTCGCGCCGGCACGAGCAGAGCGGGTTGGCGCAAGGCGAGACGGACGCAGAGCAGCGGTCGTCCTCGCGGTGCAGCCCCAGCGCCAGCGTGAGGCGAACGGCCTTGGACCACCACTTGAAGCAGTCCGACTTGAAGTCGCCTCCCGAAACGGCGATGGACAGCAGCACTAGGGTCAGCACGTCATCCACCAGGCCCGCGGGTTCGTTTGTCGCCGTCGTCTCGGGCTGGTGGGCGCTGGCACCTCCCACACCACCGCCGTTCATGTGGCGGATGTAGGCGGCATAGTGGCTCTGCGACTGGTCGTTTTCCACGCGAAGGCCGCCTGTTTTTTTTTCTGCCGTCAGCGACACCAACTCTTATAGCATGGAGTAGCATAAACCCTTGTGCCTCGCATGCGAGACTGTGAGACCTACCGTGTATCCTCCGCCACCGATCCGGGTCCCTCTCGGAGATCAGCGAGGTCGAGAGCTCGTACAGCGCGTTGGTGATCTTGCTGCGCGACCCGGGCACGTGCAGCAGCACAATGTCGGCCGTCTGAGCGGCGCACCACAGCATCGTGGCCAAGAGGGCCGGGGTTGTGGGCCGGGGTTGGGTCGGGTGCAGCAACGACCGCTTGCGGAAGATGCGCGTCAGGATGTAGGGGCTCGCGCAGCGGAAGAGCGAGCTTCCTGGCTCGGTGAGGTAGACGTCGAGCAGATCGCAGGCGACGCTAGCCGGTATGATGTCGCCGAGATAAGGGAGCACGGGCGCGAGGCAGCCGTAGCGGCAGTCGGCACTGGGCGCCTTGTACAGCGACGAGACGCGTTGCATATCCGGAAAAAGCGGCGATGTCGAGCACGAGACCAGGCCCCCAGCAGCGCCGGCGCCGAGGCCGCTGCCTCCCCCAGCTTCAGCTGACCCGCCCGTGTTGTTGCTCGGCCCCGTACCGCCAGTCACAGACGTCGCCGTTGTGCTGAAGGAGCCGCGATTGTGTCCATGCCCGGTAGTCCTCCCTACGATGCCCCCGCCGCCACTCTGGCCACTAAAAGACACTCCTCTGGGCTGCGCATGCGACGGATCCACTCCACCGACGCTGCCCGCTCCGTTGTCTGGCGAGGGGTATCCGGCGCTTTCGTCTGACGGCAGTGGTTCTGCACCACCGCCACCAGGCCCGCCTGCCGTGTGCTGACTGCCAGGAATCGAAGGCACCCGGCCACCGGACGGGCCAATGGTCTCCTGCCGTGGCCCTCCTGCTCTTGGCAGGGCGCCCGCCGACGCGTGGTTGTGTGCCGACGATATTCCTGCTGCTGACATGCCCGGATGGTCCGTGACGGCCGTCGAGTCCAGCAGAGAGGCCAGCTGCATGTGGGCATGCACGCCGGTGCCGTAGCCGCCCCCGCCCGCGGCAGCACCCGTGCTCGGCGAATGCAGAGATGGAAGATAGGGATGCGCAGCGGATGGAGAGGCCCCTGTGGCGGGGCCGCAGGGCACGGTTGATATGCCCGGAAGCACAGTCGCCGACGTGGAAACAGCGGGATGGAGGGGGTGGCGTTGTTGCGACAGCCCGACGATGCCAAGTCCGCTTCCGTCCCGAGGGGGCGGTTGGGCCTGGGCAGCGACGCCGTGGTGGGCGTTGCCGGCCGGCGGGGGCGGGGGCCGCGAGGCTGCTGCCGAGTCGCTGTGGCTGTTGCCGCGCTGGTTGAGGAAGGAGAAGGACCTGGCGTCGCCGCCGGCGGAGTTGGTCGGCGACAAAACCTGGACGTGAAAGGCCGCACCGCCACCGCCGCCGGGGGGCGAAGAGACCGAGGGAGACGGGGTGCTTCCAGGGCCGCCCGCTTGCTGGCCCGCGTAGTGGCCGAAGGGCCCGTGGCCGTTGCTGCTGCCAAAGCTCGAACGGTGGCTCTGGTGTCGCCACCGCTGCTGGCTGCCGGTGCCGTGGGCGCTGTTGCTCGCCTGGCTCCCGTCCTTGGGGCTTGTGTTTCTTCGCGGCTGGCTCGGGTCCGACTGGTTCGAGTCACCGCCGGCACCGCTCATGGAGATGGGCGCCCGCCCACGTTTCTTAATCTCGCGGTTGTAGCGACATGTGTAGCCGTAGTCTACCAAAGGAGGGGAAGAGACAGAGAAGGCATTGTCAGAAGCAAAACACAGGAGAGCAAAGAGGCACGTCTGAACAGGGGGGAGGCGCGGAGCAATTATAAAAACGAGAGAAAGCTTCAGAAAGGGCATGCGTGGGAGACGGCATACCTTCACATCGTCGACTAGAGTTCGGCCAAGACGAGATCACGGTCTTGGTCAGCCATCAAGATAACTCTGCACGTGGGCACGGCTGGGCAAAAAACAAAGGCCATGGCGTTTTTGCCGTGCTGTCTGCGTCGCCAGACAGCACCGCGAAGCACCGGGGGAAGAGGGGCCGCGGGAGACAAAAGGGGATGGGTTATGGCAGTCGCAGGCATACGCGCGTGCCGAGGCCCGGGGCTCCCGTTGGGCAAACAAGAGCAGCAATTGGGACGAACGTACCAGGGATACTCGCCGTTGCAGCGGGTGCGCGAGGCCGAGCACTTGTCGCAGGCCCTCCGCGTGCGCTTCCGAGGACGCGCGTGTTCCGAGAGGTCCTCCTCGACCGCTTCGTTGGCGACGATGGGCGACTCGATCGCCATCTCGTCCGCGGCAGCCGTGCGGTCGTCGACCTCCATGGTCCCTTGGCGTCACGGGACGGAGCAGGACAAGCACACGGCAGACTGAGCGGGGAAAGGCGCGCGCGGGCGGTGCTCCCTTGCGGAACCGGGCGCCGTGGCTGGGCGGTGCGAGGCCGGGTGTGTCTATGGCCAGGTGGGCTGGGCCGCCTGCGTGGACTGCGGTCGCTGCGCTTCCGTTGTCGCACGTTCCCCAGCGTTTCCCTGTCCCACCTCGAATGGGGTCTGCGGGGGGCCGACAGGCGGCGCCGCGGGCTTGTGCGGCGTTGGCAGGCGCAGCAGCGAAGAGAGGGTGCGGGTGCAAGGGCGTCTGTCGTTGGGCTGCGTGTGCGTATGCGGGCGCCGTGCGCTGCCTCTCGGGTGCGTGGAAGCGGCCTCGGCTGATGTTTGGGTCTGCTATTTTTGCCGGAAGCGCGCGGTAGGGCGGACAATATGTGCCTTTCCGCGGCCCCCTTTTCTTGGCTCGCCTGCGGGCGGCGGGCGCCTGTTTTCCGATGTTCCCTCTGGGCGCTGCCTGCGTCTCGGCTCCGGATGCCGCGCTGGTCGTCGGGCCTGTCGGGCGGCGGCGTCGTCGTCGGTCGGTCGGTCGTTCGGATGCCGGGGTCGATCTACCGGGTATTATGATTATGATTACGGTCCCCCGCCAGCAAGCCAGCTCCAGAAAGGCGCAGCTGGTCGGCGGCAGACATTGGGCGGCGCGCGCAGCCGTCGCCGATGGGCTTGCGGGTTGGCCTGCAGCGCAACGAGCGGCCCGGAAGAGAGCGCGGGGGAGAGAGAAGGGGCAGCGCGCGCTGTGGCCGGGCCCAAAGACCTGGGGCGCTGCGGTCAATGGCAAAAGGGACGAAGGCGATGGCGGGAATCCGTCATAAAGGGACGAGGAGGGCGCACGGCATCGGAATCGGCATCGCGATTAAGCCAGCAGCAAAGGCGGTCTGCCCGGCCCCGTCTTTTTGATGCGGTCAGGACGGCCGCAGGGATGGGCAGCACGAGTCCTGCTAGGTTTTGCCTCATCTGCGGCGTCTCCCCTCCCCCAGCTTGAGAGTCTCCATTTCGCGACAACATCCCCGAAAAGGCGAATCTGGGGGCCGGGGTCGACGCGGCCTTGGCAATTTCGTTCTTTTTCCTTTTTTTTTTCCCTCGCTCCCCCGCACTTTCTCAAAGCAGCCTAGCGACACCCCCACGTGCGCCCACCGCCGCCAGAGCCACTCAGCGCTCGCTCCAATCTGCCGGCCGCACCTGCTCGATCGCTGGCGGGCCCCACTGTGGCCCCCCCTCCAGCCAGGGCGGGTGGTGCACAGCTGTGCAGGCGCTGCAACAGCAGCCATGGGCCCCATCCATGACACGCCCGCCAGATAGAAAGAGGCCGCAGCCAGATCAGACAATGCTGGAAAGCTTCAAAACTCAAATCCGCCCACGCACCCGCCAATCCCAGCGCCGCCTGCCACCGCCATCTCCTAGGCACGACGCCGGCCCAGGGCCCAACCCGGCGCCTGGTGCAAACGCGGTCCCTGCGCCTGCGTTGCAGGCAAAACGGGGGTGCGGGGGCGCCAAAGCCAAAAAGAAAAAGGAGAGCGAAGCTGTTGACTCGGGGCCTCTGGCTCGTGCAGAAGGCTCTGGAATGCAGAGGACAAAACGGCAACCAGGCCCCGGGGCTGCACCCGCACCCAGACCCTCCCTCCCTCCCTCGGCCGGCGGCATTACCACTCGCAGCACCATCGCCCGCTTCTTTTCTTTCCCTCCACGCCCCAGACAGGGTTGGTGGCGTGGCACAGCTAGTGTCTTGGCACGGCATATGGGCGCCCCAGGTTGAGCGACTGGCAGCTGCTGCCGAGGGCTGCCGTTTTGTTATTTTTATTATTTTTATTTTTATTTGGGGCGCTGCCAGCAGGTGGCCTGGCGCTGCGGCTCGTCGCGCTCCCGCCGGGCTAGATCTTTGCCTGCGACGGAGATCGATATCTGCGCTATATCAGAAATCCAGTGGTGATAGGAAGCAAGAAAAAAAAAAGCGCCCCGGCAAAAGAGTGTTCGCATCCGGAAATGCCGAAACTGTGTTCCTCCCTCCTGTTCGACGAGGGCCCGACTAGTGGCTCAGGGACCACGCCCAGCTCGCGCGCTCCCAGACTCCCATGCAGCGTGTCTGCCTCCTTACAGTAGCTCTACATCACGGGGCCTCCATCCAGGGGCGTCCCTCCAACCGAGTAGGCCCTATGCTGCGAGCGCCGAATCACGGCATGCTCGTTGTTTCGAAGAGACCCACGAGATGACGGGAATTGGCAGCGACAAAATAGACAGATCCGAGAAGCTGAAATGGGAGGATCAGGCAAAGACGGAAAAAGGTGGGAAATTAGCACCTGGCATCTTTGCGGACACGCTGGGCTAGAGGCAGTGGAAACCCAGCCAAACACACCAGGAGAGGGAACAGACCAAAGAAGGGTAGGGCCGACAAACTTAAATAAATAGCCACATACGCTCTCTTCTTCGGCCGGACGCCGCCAGCACGCCTTTCCCAGCTAAGCTCCGAGATGTCGCTCCAGCCTGGCGGTAGACGGGGCCAAAATCCCACCCCTGCCCATCTCTCATCCCAGCAAACAAGGCAAACCACAGAGGAAGGTTCCATCGTGGATGGATGGGCGGGCTGCGGCTGCTGCTAAAAATGTGCGGGGATCGGCAGTCCATGGAGAGGAGAGGCGGAGGAGAGGACGCATCGATCGCGCTGCCAACTATCTCGCACAACCCACCGGAACGACAGACCCTCCGGCTTGGCGTGGGATGGCGGCGAAAAGCATCATCCTTGGGGCGACAGGTTGGCGGCTCTGCTTCCGAGTCCAGCCGCCTGTGTATGGTTTCCCTGATGCTGTCTTCCTTTTCCTTTCTCGTGTTCGCTGCCGAGTCTCGCTATAACAAGGCAAAGACATCCCAAGGCGGGGAGCATAGCGTCCTGTACCAGGGATATGCTTGGCGAGGATCGTATTTAGGGCATAATGGAAAAAAAGGGCAGCTCATGTCGATTCACTACCGCGGATATCTATATAGTATTGTTTTATGAACAGCAAAAAGAAAAGAAAAGCGGCGGGGTATTATTACACGGCCCGCCGCGGCTCCATGTATGGCGTTTGGTATCCGATATCGTGCAGACCACACCTCGGAGATCCAGAGAAGCTCTCGCAGCCAAGGATCTCCCCTCACCATCACTCTCCCCTTCTCCACAGCACCCCCGCCTACAGACCGCTGTCGATCTGCAGCGGCACGTTGGTCGCCGTGTAGGCGGCCCAGTCGCGGCAGACCTGGGCGACGCTCAGCGGCAGCTGGAACTTGCGGACCTCCTCGGGCTGGACCAGGAAGGTGGAGAAGAAGCCGCCCGAGGCGTGCCAGGCGATGTGGCAGTGGAAGGGCCAGACGCCGGCGTTGTCCGTCTCGAACTGGAGCACCACGTAGCCGCCGCCGCGGACCTGCTGCACGTCGCGCCGCATCGGGTTCTGCGCGTTGACCACCGTCGTGCCGTCCCACTCGCCGGCGCCCTCGGCCAGGACCTGGAAGTTGGCGCCGTGGAGGTGCATGGGGTGGCTGTTGTGGGGAGGGGGAGGGGGATTGTCAGCTCAAGATGTTTCTCCCGCAGCAAGGGACGACGACAGGTTTGGATTCAAGAACTCACGCAGCAGGGGTCTTGTTGCTGACAACCATGCGGACCGACGTGTTGGTGCCGACGTTGTGCACGTTCCACTCCGGCGGGAAGCTGGTGTTGCCCAGGTTGGCGAGCAGCAGCGGGGGCGAGTTCATGTTGACGCGGGCGCTGACGCCGTCAAACTTCCACAGCGTCGAGCCCGAGCTGTTTGTGAAGAGCTCGATGCCGTACGTGTGCGTGTGCGTGGGCTCGTAGGCCGCGATGGGGAACAGCGGCTGCGTCAGGGCCAGGTCGTCGTTTGCGCACGTGCCCGGGTCGGCCACGTCCCAGGGCTTGCTGGTCGGGTCCGCGCCCGTCTCCTGGTCGTAGTAGACGGCGGCCACGGCCAGCGGCTGGCGGGCCAGGGTGCACGACGTCAGGCTGCTGCGCATCCAGTAGCTGCTCCGCGACGGGCCCTGGTCGGCCTTGACGATGACGTCGACGCGCTGGCCGACGCCCAGGGTCACGACCTTTGCCTCGTAGGGCTTGATGGCCACAAAGTCGTTTGCGATGACGGTCATGGTGTGCTGGTCGATGGAGAAGCGCTGGACGCCGTCGGCGCCCGCGTTGACCAGGCGCAGGCGGTGCGTCTTGCCCTTCTGGAACTTGAACTTGGAGATGCCGGCGTTGGGCGTGCACTTGGTCTGGTCGCCCTCGGGCACCGTCTTGCAGTCAAAGTTCATCTTGCCGTTGATCAGGTTGTTGTCCGAGAACACCTTGGGGCTGCCGCCGGGGGCGAGCATGTCCTCGATGATCTGCAGGTATCCCTTGTGGTACCAGTCTGCAACGAGGGTGGGAACAGCACGTCAGCAACATTGCTCGCAGCCGTCGCCCCTGATGTTTGAAGGGAACCTCTATGGCTACGCATCATTCCCATTCGGCTCAGGGGCAGAGATCAAGCCTGTATAGCGGAGGCAGAGAAGGCCGCGCAGACGTACCAGTAAGCATGACCGGACCGAGATCAATGTCGTAGGCGAGGGTCTCGGGCCCGTAGATGACCATGGGACCAAAGATGCCGCTCGAGTACTGCGCCGAAAAGTGCGAGTGGTACCACGAGGTGCCGAACTGGTCGGCCCGGAACTGGTAGGTGTAGCTCTTGCCGGGGGCGATGGCGCACTGCGAGACGCCGGGGACGCCGTCCTCCCACGGGGTCCCGCGCTGCAGGAGGCCGTGCCAGTGCACGGCCGTCCCCTCCTCGGGGCCCGTGATGTTGTTGTGGACCGTCACCTGGATCGTGTCGCCCCAGTTGGCCTCGATGGTCGGGCCGGGGAAGGCGCCGTTGACCAGGATGGCGGGCACCTCATACCCGTCGGGGGCAATGGTGGCCCGGCTCAGCGTGAAGTCGTACGAGCGGATGGTGCCGGTGGTGGGGCACCCGTGGTACGGGTTGGTGCCGACGATCGTCCTGTCACCCCACGGGCGCCCGTGCGGGAGGGGGTTGTTGGTCAGGAAGATGGGCAGCAGGGGAGCCAGGAAGGTCCCGAGGCGTGATTTTCTGTCGTCGGTTGTTAGTCTTGGGCCTATGCTCGTCGGGGCCACAGCTCCAAGCACGAGCCAACATACCCGTTGGTCTTCTCCTGGGCGAGCTTGGAGATGACGGTGAAGATGGACTTGGCGTCCACCTTGACCCTGCTCCGGAACCTGTCGAGAAAGTAATTCATAGTAGCGACTGTGGCTGGTTATTAATGGGATAAACACTTGGAAGTGTCCCGGGTGTATGAGCGAGTGACTGGTATAACCGGAAGAAGAAGAAGAAAAGAAAAAAAAAAGGAAAACTCCAACTCTTTCTCAGGTCAAAGGATGCTTTCCAACAAGCTGAGGCCGGTGAGCATGCTCCGAAAAGGAACGAGAGGGAGAGGATGGGCAGGGAAAGAGGTGTTTAAATATCACCGAGGAGGATCGCCTCGGAAGTCGTGCTTCCCTAGACGCTAGCCTGGCGTCAAGTCTGCTCACCCTCCCTCCCCGCCCGCGCGTACACCCCCATCTAGGCAGTGTCCAGGCGCAAGGGCGTCTTGGTGCGTAGCGCCGTGGGAGAGGATCATCCGAAAGATGGGATTGCATCCTGTCCGAAAAGGGGAACGCGATGCTAGCCAACGCCCTGGCTCGTATCTGTCTGTCGACACGGACCAGCAGTGTACGTATGCAACGACAGCAGCTGCAGACGTTGGCTGTTCCTTGGGCTGAGAATAAAAGAAAAATAACCAAAATAGCCCTGCAGGGTTCAACAAAAGAAAGCTAGGGCGCCCGTCTGCTTTCCGCAGCCTGGAGCCCGATTCCAGTGCATCCCTGCAGGGCCCGGGAGTCCTTCCTCTGCGACCTCGCGGTCGTCTTGGACGCACGCCGTACGAGCTCTCGCTGATATGCACGGGCATCGGTTGCGGAAGGAGCCCAAAGCAGGCCGCGCGCGCTAGGACCGTTCCAGAAAGGCGGGCGTTGGGGGACGAACCCAAAGCGACCAAGGCTGAGGACGATCCTCATCAACCGCTGCCCCATCCTTTGCCGTCGGGGCAGGCGCGGGATGACAGGAAAACAACGGAAGGAGAGAAAAAAAGCAAAAAGAACAACCCGGCATTGTGGGCAAGGAGTATGGGAGTTGAGCCACAGCCTCAGCCGGGCTTCCTCTCATGTCAGCGGCCTCATTCGCTGCCCTCCCCCCTTCGCCGACCCTCGCGAAATGCGCAGCCGGGGCGGTCTTTGCTGACCCCATCCCTGGCCCTCCCAGCATTTACCATGCATGTCGCGGCGCAACTCGACGCGCGCTGCCTCGCAGGTACCAGGCCGGTACGGTGCCTAGCCCCCCTTCATCCCTCGAACGGATGGCGCTACGGATCGCGGCATCGCTGGCGGCCTACTGTGCAGGGGAGGGGGGGCTATGGCGACACGCCACACCGTCTCGTTTTGGGACCTGGCGGCGCCTGGCGGAAATATCAACGTTGGATGGCTGGAAGTCATAGCTACACCGTAGTGCGGCGGGGCGAAGGAAAAGAGAAAAAAGAAAGAAAAAAAGAACAAACAAGAGGCCAGTCTGTGGAACCAAATCGAGACTCGATCCCCAGCCGCTCGAACGGTTGAGTTGTGTATTTTGCAGCACCGGCACTGGCAGACGAGCGCATGCGAACCCGAAATAAGTCCATGTTTTTTTTTCTTCCTTTTTTTTTTCTTGCTGCCACCCACGGCAGCCCGGCAAAGTCCCCTGCGCCCGCTGTGCGCCGTCCCAACATGCGAAAGCGAGCGTGCAGCAGGGTGCGCTGCGAGGTGCCGAGCCGCCGGTGGGAAAGGCGGGCGGGCGGGCGCACTGTCGCATGTTGGCGTCATATGGGCCAACGTGGGCAGTCCCGTTTTTGCTTGTTGTGATTTTCAGCACTCAACTGTCTCGAGACACAGGAGCAGCCGAGTCCGCCTGGAGGGGCGACGACGATCGCGTGCCTGTGCGCATCTGGGGCGGGCGGCTGGGCTCCATCCTTGCCGGGATTCCTGGCTTCCGCGTCCAAGGTGGTGGCGTTTACCGTCATCAGGGGCGGCGGCCATATCTCGAGGCGCCGGTGGGGAGCAGTGAGCAAAGGCTACTCCAGGTCTACATGGCCGCCTGGGACTATGGCGTGTTCCTCCCCCCCTGCAACGCCCGCTACATCGGACCAACAACTTTCGGTTCCTGTCGACGGTGTGTTGCTGCTCGCACGCAAGTTGCTGGTAGCCGTTGCCGCAGGGCAGGGCGCAACACACAAACACACACGTCCCTACACAAAAAGCCCAAAGCACACGCCAACCAACGAAACAGCGGGCGGCGGGCGGCGTGCGGCACCTGTCGCGAGCTAGCAGGGCGCAATGCGACGCGAGCAGTCAGTGCCGTCCCAGCTGCGGGGGATGCCTGCCGTCGGGTTGCCAGAAAAGCTTGGCGACGAGGCCTGGCCGTCCGCTCCTCCATCTGAGCTCGACCTTGGCCGCGGGCTGGATTAGCGAAGGAGCTGTGTAGATGGTGCATCCAATGCGCGTGCCCCCCTCGTCTGGTTGGCAAGCACCGATGACAGCGCATTGAGCAGATGCTGACTGGCCGGCGACCCCAGACCGGACATGAATGTTTTTTTTTATTCCTTTTTCTTTTGTTCGTCTTTTTCTTCCCTTCCTTTATTGCAGGGCTGCAAGGCACGGAACCGCTCAGCGCCCCAGGCTGCCGGCTGACGGCGGGCTGAAGCCGAAGCCTCCCTCATGCCTTGCTCATACATGGGTATTGGAAAGCCCGGAAATCGCAGTCTTGGGGGCTCCATGTGACTGCTCTGCAATGTTGCGCACACAGCTCTGTCGCCAACGTGGACCCACCCCCATTGGAGGTCCCGATCGTGTGGTCTGCAGTGGGCCAGAGCGGCGGCCAAGCCAAGATTCCGATCTGCTGCTGGGGCCGCTGTGGTGGCTGCCCCTGCTGATACCCTGATGCTTAAAGCTCCTGTTAAATCACCGAGCCGGCCTTGTGGGTGTGATTGATTTGTGACGCATCGTAGACAGGCCCGGCAGATGATCCTTTTTTTTTCTTTTTTTTTTGTGTGTGTTGTTCGCGCACCAAACGCAAACTCTCCATCTCCTGACGCTGCTCTACCTCTGGCTTTTGCGCCAGCCGAGGCTGGAGTTTGCCCGAGTCACCCTCCTCTTGCCTGCAGCCCACGTTGCTATTTCTGGCCACAGGCGTCGGTTTCAGCCCTGGGAATCCTGGCGAGCATCTGGGCCAACCCGTAGGCATCTGACATGTCGCAAAAGCCAGCAGACATCGGAGGAAGCCAAAAAGAACCGCCCGCTGTTCAGCTGGCACGGCCCACGCCCTTTTTAGTTTCTTTTTCTCGCCTACGATTGTTGCAACCTCGTCATGGAGGACTGCAGGTCGACAGGAAAACAAGTTTGGAAAAAGAAAACACCAGCTGCCCTCCATGTTTGTGCATTGGGGATACCCCAGATACAGGGCAGACAGAAAGAAGAAAACCTTGGTGCGGCTGAGGCCGAGGTGTCCAGCATCCCTGGTTGTCGCCCCCAGCGCCGTGCCAGATGCTTCTCTCTGGTCAGTCTTGGGCGAACGCACGGTCAGGTCGGCAAACCAAGCCGCCGCCAGCGTACTTGGCCGTACAAACTAGCCCGGCGAGGGTTCCAGAAGGCGAAACGTGGCCAAAGAAAGAACCAATCACGACCGCGCCAGCTCCTTGTCCGCTCAGATCCCTCCCCAGGAAGAAGAAAAAGCGGCCCGGCGGAGGGGGCCAAAATTACGGGTCAGGCCCAAAATGACGACGACGACNCCTCTCGGCCGTCGGGGGGCGCGCGCCCTCCCCCAGTGCCAAGCCGGAGCCCCGAAGGAACCGCGCTAGGCCCAGAAGGGCGTCGGGGCGACGGCGAGGCTGCAATGTGAGGCACGGCCTATGCGCCCTTGGCTTTTGTGGCTAGTCACGCCCCCAGGAGGCTGCACAATCCCGCAATGCCAATTTCCACAGCTCCAGGGCCGTCTGAATATGTCCGGGGGCGAGCACTTGGACGTTTTAAGTACCTAGCCGGGGTACCTGTCCAGATGGCTAAAGCTATCCGGGCATGTTGGCTGCGTATGCCGCCTGGCCACTCTCGTTCTCATTACCCGTCATCATGCAGCTTACGGCTTCCAGGAAAGACAGCTCGACCCGATGAAGGGTCCGCAAAGCTTCGTCATTCCTGGGCCGTCCGTCCTGGAGAAGAGACGCCGGCAGGGCGTGGGCGAGAACGGAAAAGACGGCTCGACGAGGCAGTGGCCGTTTTCATCCGTTGCGCCTAATCCCGGTCCGGCGAAAGTCGACATATAAGCTGACTGCCACCCGAGGAGATCTCTATCCTTTCTCATTTAGGCTTCCCATCATCGTTTTTGCCTCTCGTCTGACGGCTGTTTTTGGGTACACGATTCTGGGCCACCCTGCAAATCAGCCAGATGCTTCTTCAGTCTCGGCATCAACAGAACCCCGAGATGCCATGCCAACAATAACGACCGGGAAAAACTCGGGATTGCATCGCGGCCAGAGTCCTATTAACAGCCATTGAGATTATTGTTTTGCTACTTTTTTTTCTTGTTTTTACATGGTCACTGCAGACAGACATCCTCGCATTTCGGCCGTATCCGTCTTTATCAAAAGCAGGGTTAAGCGTAACCGTCTCGTTCAAGCCTTTTCTTTCGATTGGGTTCTAGGCATGTCTCTAGTTGTCGCGCGGCTGCGGCCGGAAGGCACGCTGCTGGGCCATGATGGTCGGCCGTCGGTAGGCCTGGGCGTAGGCCTGCTGGAGGATCGGGGACGAGTCGGAGCGGACGACGCTGCCGATGCCCATGAAGAAACTGCGGGGTCGCAACGGCCAGGTATCAGCGGAGGCACGCTTCTTGTTTTGACTGAGCCTGGAATAGTGGTTCCTAAAGCATACCCGAATGTGGTTCCCGAGGCAAGCATGTACTGCCCTATTGTCCTCATGATGCCGTTGGTGCCGGCGCCGAAGCGGAAGACGGTGACGGTGCCTGTTGATGCAACATGTCAGCCCCAATCCCCATAGATACTTGCTGCGTATCGTGGTGTCGTGTCTGCGCGTGGGGGGATGATGCGTACCCCAGATGAAGCCCATGATAGTACCGACAGCTTTGGGATGTTAGTTGATGCCCACACACGCTATTACTGTGCGCCGCCCGCGCCCGCTACTCTCCCGGAGCTGCAGCAGCAAACGTACTTCCGCCCATCATGGCACCCATCTTCACTGATGGCCCGGTTGTTAGCGACGCCCATCAACATCGGTGTCCTGGGGCAAGATCAGGCCACGGCTTGCGTCTTACGTTTATCGAAGTTGGATGGCCCCATGTGGCCACCCATGTTCGGCGGAGGCGGCATCCTGGATCGACTGGCGGTCCTTCGGTGTCGGGCGGCGGGCGCGCGCGGAGGGGCGGGGAATCAAGACCTGGCAGGCAAAGGCGACGGTTGCGCGAGAGACGGTGGATGGCAACGCATGCCGTGTGGGCAGGGTGGCATCACAGAGCTGTCGGGACGGAGCTGTCAAGGCGGCGGCCCGAGGCTCCCCCTCGGCGCAAAAAAACGCTTTTTTCTGCCCGCTCCCCCGCCCCGCACGCTGATTGGCGCGCCGCTGTTCCTGCAGCCAGGTCAGCCGAGCCGACCCTTTCAGCCTTCCCCAGCGCTCGCTGTGCCCCTCGCCGCGGCGGGCGCTCCACACGGGCCACATCATGTGTCTGGTCGGGTGGGGCCGCACGGGCCACCCTGTTTGTGGCCTGCATCATCCAGAATGCACCAGACGCCACTCAGCGGTCAAAGTGCGAGGGGTGGGTTTTGGGGGGCGACTCCCGGAGAGGCCGCACTCCCTGCGGCGTGTCAGTCGGCCGGCTGCGGGGACGTGACTGACACGCAAAGGCACTGCTGCCGCCCGTCTGTGAAGCAGCTTTCAGACGTGCGCCCTCGTCCTCCCGTCGCGCCTCTGCGAGGATTCCATGGCTCCGGCCGTCAATTTTTTTTTTTTTTCGCTTGTCACGTCGCTGCCCCGCCTGTCGAGCCGCCAATAGGCCAGCATTTCGTGCAGTGCAGGGTGCACGGGGCTATCTGTTCAGGGAGTGGTGTCGTGTGCCCCCAGGAGACGTGCAGCGCTAAAGCCAAAGGGCTGCATGTCCCAACACCGAGGCCAGCAAAGGCGTCGCCAGCACCCGTACATGCAAGTGCCCAAAGCTTCCCAGGGGAGGGACATGCACGCGGGCGGGCTTTTCCAGAGCAGGGGGAGCATTTCGGAGGATTTGCACGCGCGCGTGAGAGAAACCGACGGAGGTCCGCGCCTGCGCTCGCCAAATCAGCGTTTGCAAGCGGCGGTCGCCGCACAACTCCATTTTTTCTCCCTTCCTCCTTTGTATTCTGCTTGGTGGTTCTGGCTAGATGGGTGGGCGGTCAGCGGTGGTGGCGCTCACGTGCGGGCGAGGGGCCGCCGCCGGCGCGCTGGGGCTGCAGTGCTGGCTGGTGCAGGCGTGCAGCAGACGGCGGGTGTGACCAGCGAGCAGGAAACGCGGCGGCAGACGGCAAATAGCAGTGACTGCTCCGGGTTGCGTTACAGGAACGCTTGCCCGGCAGCACCCCAGCCAATCTTGCCCGTCATTCTTGCGGCGAAACCCGGCTCTGTGCAGTCAAACGCGGCCGCGCTCCTGTGTGTGTGCTGTCAAGATCCAGTGCTCGCCGCCGCTGCCCGTGCCTCGCTGTCGTCATCGTCGTAGCGCCCGAGAGACTTGGTCGTGCTCTCTGCGGCAGGCACCCACTCTGCCCCAGACTGCGCAGCCAGGCGCGCCTCGCTGGCAGGTCGCGCGGCGGCCGAAGGACCCGCCAAGCGCTAAGCGAGACGGGGAGCCAGCCAGCAGAGGCGGCTTGAAGCACCACCAGAATCCATCCAACAACGTTCGTCCGTTCGACTCTCGCCTGGTGCAGCAGGCCCCATCCGCCTGTCATCGTCACACATCGCCGCTCAATCGCGAGGGCCCCCTTTTCGACAAATTTTCGCTCTCCTTCTTCTTCTTCCCCTCGATTCCCTGTGCGCCCAGAGAGCCCAGCGCCGCCCGCCGAGTCGCTTCCGCGTGCTGGCCGGTAAGTCGCGGTCGTCGGACGGTCTACCCTGTCCACCCCCCCCCCTGTCGCACCCACCCCCGTGCAATTTTTCAATCGGCGGCTCTGTCCTGGAACACTGGGCGGGTGCCCACGGGCAATTGGCCTTTGCGGGTGCTCCACCCTCGTCGCCTCTTGGCCGCCAAAGTGTGGCCTCTTTTTTTTCCTCGTCCTTCCCGTCAATCAACCACCCACGCCTGCATTATTCAACCCTCGGATCCAGCCACCACGGACGTCACGCACACGTCGGCCCCGACTGACTCGATTGGCTCTGACGACTCCAGACGTCGTGCTCGCTCTCTCCGACCGCCACGCCCACGCGCCACTGTCCTGGACCCCGACAGCGCCTGCCGCCGCATGCCCCGACGACGGGCCCGTCTGCCGTCCATCCCCATCGACGTCACGGAAACCACCATCAGGATCCCGCTCGCCGCGCCTCCATCTGCCGCGCCCGCCTGCCCGCAGCCTTCCCCATGACGGCTGTCGCGAGCCCCCCGAGTTTCGCCGGCATCAATCGGCCAGCATGGGGGATAAATGGTAGCTCGGCTCTGCACGCGACGAACCCACACCACCCCGACGACGCGCGCAGCATGTTCACGCCCAGGAAAACGCTCCAGCGCACAAACTCGTCCTCGTCCGTCGCCTCCAACTCGTCCGTCTCCTCCACCGGCACCATAGTCAACGGCGGCCACGCCAACGGCGCCCCCGCCGTCAACGGCGACGCCGGCGGCCTGTTCAAGAAGAGAGGCCAGCCCCAGCAAAAGGGGCAATGGGCCCAGCCGCAGTCCGGCCTCAGGCCCGACGGGTCCGACTTCTCGAGGCCGCCCGCAAACAGGTCCCTGCAGTCCAACGGCAACGCAAACCCTTCGCCAATGCACCCGGCCCCCCTGATGATGGGCCCCCAGGGCCAGGTTGCCCAGCAGGGCGCCATGTCGAGGCCCGTCGGCGACCCCATGGGCGGCATCCAGCCCGCGCTCTACCTCCTCTCGCTCAACGGCACCTTTGAGCGCAAGACCATCTCGGTCCCCTTCTACCCGGACACGCTCCGCATCGGCCGCCAGACCAACGCGAGGACGGTGCCCACCCCGGTCAACGGCTACTTTGACAGCAAGGTCTTGTCGAGGCAGCACGCCGAAATCTACGCCGACCGCTCCGGAAAGATCTGGATCCGCGACATCAAGTCCTCCAACGGCACCTTTGTCAACGGCACGCGCCTGTCCCAGGAGAACCGCGAGTCGGAGCCCCACGAGCTGCAGACCCAGGACCACCTCGAGCTCGGCATTGATATCGTCAATGAGGACCAGAAGTCGGTGGTCCATCACAAAGTTGCCGCTAAAGTCGAGCATGCCGGATTCCTCAACCCCTCCCACAACATCATGGACATGAGCTTTGGCGACCTCGACCCCACCGGGGGCCAGATGATGCTGGCTCAAATGGGCGGAATGCAGGCCAGGGGGCGGAACGGCAACCAGGCCCAGATAGGGAACAACGGCCGCATGGCTCCCACGGCTGGCATGCCCGGCCCACCGCAGAACGGCCTCCTGCCGCGGAATGGCATGTGGATGAGCCAGCCGTCTACCGAGGCCATTGTCAAGAAATTACACGTAAGTGACAAGCTGGGATATTTTTTTTCCTTTTCTTTTTCTTTTTCTTGCCCCTTGCGTTTTTATGCCTTCTGCCGTAGAGGGGCCTCCACCTAACACTCGACTCTTTACAATGTACAGCAAGAGATGCGGGCGGCCAAACTGCAGGCCAACGACCTGCAGCGGACGGCACACTTCCTTGATGCCCTCATGGGCAAGGAGGATGTCAGGATGACGGACCGCCCCGAAGCCCAAGAGCTCACAAAGCAGCATGGCGTCAACGGCGGCATGTTCCGACCCGAGGTCTCCAAGGCCCGGTTTTCCGATCCACCGGCCCCCCCTCCCCAACAGCCACTCCCCGAGAAACCAGACGTTGCACGGCCAAACGGGGATGTTCCGCCGCTCAAGCGCGGCACGACGGAGCGGCCCAAATCCCAAAACTCTCCTATCCGCCAGGACAACCTCAGCCATGTCCTGCAGCTTACCGAGACGCTCAACTTCGCCAAGAAGGAAATCGAGGGCCAGAACGCCCGCATACGGGACCTGGAGATGATTGTACAGAAGGAGCGCGAGGGCCGCGAAAGCGCCGAGGTCCTTGTCAGGAGGCTGGAGGATGCTGCCATGGCGCACACAAACGGCGCAGCAAAGGGGAACGTGCTGGCGGAGGCTTTCGAACCCCCCAGCGAGGCACCTGCTCCCAGGCCCGCGTCCCCCGCCAAGGACGAGCAGCACGCCTCGTCGCAGACCGCCTCTCAGGTGCCCGACTCGGCGGCCGCGGATGCCGCGGCACAGGCGGCGTCCATGCTGCAGGCCAAACTGGACGCGATCGTCAAGGAGATGAGGGGCTTGAGGGAGGACCTCGAAGCACAGCGCAAGCGCGCCGAGGAGGCCGAGGCGGAGCGGGACGCTGACCGCAAGACGCTGGCGGAGCTGGTGCTGCAGCTTCGGCAAAGAGACGCGGAGATCAAGAGGCTGTCCGGGGCGCCAAAGTCACGGTCTCGATCCAGCCGGCGTCGTGACCGGAACGACACAATCACGGAGCACATAAAACCCAAGCCGTTCGTCGGCTCCTTCCCCGAGACGCCGACCAACACGGGCATCCCGGAGTCCATGCAAAGCAAGGCCCCCGAGCCCTCGGAATCGGAAAAGACGAGTGCGGAGCTCGCCGAGGGCCAGCCTTCGCTGTCGAGAGCCAACACGATAACGCCCATGTCGAGCTCGCTGCACTCGTCGCGCGAGACGGCGACCGTCCAGGCGGCACCATACGCGTCCATGCTGGGCGTCGTATTGCTGGGAGTCGGGCTGATGGCGTGGATAAACGGATGGCAGCCCCAGCCGCAGCTCGACCGATGAACAAGACGCTGCGGCCCCCCCATCGATGCTACATCCCCGCCACCCCCTCCTTCTATTCGCTCATTGTTTTCTACCTCCTCTTAATCATGGTCGATGCAGACGCCGTTCTTTCTAGACGCCGACGACGCCCTCATCTGCACCATCTCCACCACCCCGACCTGCTACCACCACCTCTCGTTGCCTCAGCCAGCTCACGTCTGGCCGAGCCCCTCTAGCCTAGTTGACCTACTTACTGCGGACGGGCTCTATGGATCGAGCCCTGGGTACATACGACTCTTGGACGACGCGCATTAGAACGGCTTCGGAACGAACTATCACGCCCTGCATGCAGGATATCCAGACCAACGGTCCCCCTTCCCTATGTATCTACTATACGGCGGCCGCCCAGCATTTCTTTTTTCGAGTTTTTTTTTTCGCCCGTTCTTTTTCTTGCTTTTCGTTTGTCTGTTTCTTTCTCTCTTTTTTTCGCCTTCCTTTTGTCGACTTGTCTCTTCGCTCTAGCCTCAAGCGTTCATTTTTTTTGACCCTCCAGCAGCATGGAAGTCCCCTCGCTTGTGTATTGAAGACGGTGTAACAGCAAATAATGGATGAAACTTGGACTAAACCGTGGGTCCTGTGGCCTCTGGCCCCTGGCTCTGATATCCGGCCGGACGCCTAGACGCGCTGTTGCTCGCCGGCCCCTGCTCCACGCGCCATTGGTCGTGCGCACGGGATGCTACGATGTGATTGCCTCTTTCAAGTTTGCTCATTTTGACGGTTTGCACTGGGTGGAATGGCAGGCCGATAGGGAAATAGCAGTTGCCCCATCTCGGCGAGGTCGTCTATAAGACGGGAAAAGCAGCGGCCCAGATCCCACTTCTCGTTGCCTGCGCGCGCCTATCTCGGGGAGCCGCTTTTGTGTGTTATCTCTGGGCCATGTGGAGGCCCTCCACTCTGGAGGAGCACCCGGTAGGTGGCGCCGGCAACAGGGCAGCCCGCCGAGCCTCGGACCGGGGCACAGCGACGACGACTGGGCAGGGCGAAGCGGACCGGAGATGCGCAAGGGCGGATGGGGGAGAGGAGCCCTTTTTGTTATCCGTCTGCCTCCCTGATATCAGTCCGGCATCGGGGCTGCTCCCAGGTCCCTGCGGCTTATCCATTGGGTCGGCGTGCATCCTGCCCTGACGTCGAATTACCTAAACAAAAGAAAAACCACGGCGGCCACAAGGAACGCAATCGCCAAGCAAAAAAGGTGGAGCGTTTCTGGGCGTCTGGGACATGGGCGAGGTGCAAAACGCCGTCGTGCTTATCGTGCGCGCGCCAGGAGCCGCGGTGCCGTGGAGATCTGCCTCTGTGCACAGGATGCCCGCCGCTAAGCATGAACCGAACAGGAGGACGCCGGGTCTGGGAGCAAGGAGGCTAACAAATAGGAGCCCCCCGTGTGCGCGTGCTGGATTTCCTGCTCTGGCACGGGCACAGGTGTTCTTTTTTTATTTTTTTATTTTTTTTTTATCAGGCAGTAAATAGGTAGGCGTGGTCTTTGGCGATGCTGGAGACCAAAAGCCAGGGTGCGGCGCTGTGCTTATCTGCACGATAGAGGGCGGCAGGGGGTGGCATGCCATTGGATCTGACCAATGTGCACGAGTCGTGCGACAGGCACCGCCGCCCCTGCTTCTTTTTCCGGGGTGAGGGAGGGCGTCACTTTGCTGTGTGTGGCCAGGAATTTTTTGCCGTCGGACGCCCGCGGGCAGCAGCTGTCGAGGCAGGGACGACGGGCATTGCAAAACACACACACAACACATACAGACAAGCGCCCGCCTCGCATGCCCTCCAAGCATGCAACACCCATCGAGCCGTTCGGTGGGGGTCATGGATGTCGGGGCAAGAGATTCGCACGACTAATGCCAAGCCCACGATTGGCTTTTCCATTGGGCCTCGAATTCCGGGGTGCTTTTTTTTTCCTTTTATTTTTTCTTCTTTCGATTTTATTATTGCGACAGGTTGCGGCGGGCCCCTCGTCGCTGCGCATCCACGACATGGGCCTTGAAACGGAGCGGCAGAGAGAGGGGTTGGTCGGGGCGGTGGGCTACCCAAGTGGGGGAGGGGGAGGGGAGAGGCAGGAGGGGAAAGAAAGAGCCCACTCGGCGCCACTGTGCCACTGCAGGCAGTCTCGAGGCCAAGGTGAGGATCCCGCCAGTACCAGCTGGCTGGAGCCGGCCCCTCCCCTGCCTCGCGCGCCCTCGTCTCCCAGCCGTGTGTGTATATACCTGCTAATAAGTACATCTCCACAGAAAAAAAGAAGAAACAAAAAAGACCCCCGTCGTCCCAAAAGGCAGCAGACAGATCTGGCGCCAGGGTGCAACGGTGGGTGGGCTGGGGGGCACCGGGTTGGACTTGCCTATAACAGGATAGGCACGCGCACGAGATAAGGCCCGGCAATTCGCCGGGTGTGGATGGCTGCTGGCCTTCCGTGGCTCGGCGTGGGCTTCCGGCCAAGGTTGGGGGTCGCACCCCATGCAAAGCCCGCCCGCACATACAGCGCTGCACCGCATGTGGCGAGGGAGATGTGTGTATGTGTGTGCGCATCATTGTTTGGGGGGTTTTTGTTCGGGAACTTTTGGGCCGCCCACCCTCCTCCGCCGGCAAACATGCCTGGTTCAAGAAAGACAGGCGGGCCAGCCGTGGCCCGCCGTCGATGGGAGCGTTCGTCAACGGTGGATATCCCTGCTCCGCACTTGGGCTCGGGCTTCGTCAGAGGCAGGCAGGGCAGGCGGCAAGACGTGCCATCTCCGGCATATGTATGTGCCATGGCGTCCCCCTCCCCCGAATATGCCTCAGACCTCGACGCCTTTTGGTGGGACGCGCCCAGCCCGGTCAATGCAGAGCAAGCAAAAGAGCGAGCCTTGCCGTCCATATTCCTTTGCTGTTGCTCCCCTTCCTTGTCCCCATCATTGGAGTGATATCGTACCTGGTGCCCGATGGACCTTGGCCGCTGAAGACGATCCGCGTGCCACCTGCCCCTGACCCCGGGGAAGAAGAAGAAGAAGAAGGCCGCCGACAGACATCCAGCCTCGGCGCACCCATCGCCGAGCAGCCGATATTCAGAAATGTCTCGCTCGGGCTCCGTGTTCCCGTACGAGCCCATGCTCACCCCGCCCGAGGAGCCGCCGGCGAAGCGGCAGAAGACGCTGGCGTGCCTCCGTTGCCGGCGCAGAAAGGTGAGAGAGAGAGAGAGAGAGAGAAAAGGGCAAAGACGGACCAAGCACCGCGCGGCCCTCACAGATGCACGTGTTCGGGATCTAACTCGCGAGGGGTTGCTGTGACACAGCAAAAATGCGACGAGCAGAGGCCGTGTACCAACTGCGCAAAGTCCGAGGAGACGTGTCTCGAGGTGGCCCCTCGCCTGGCCGTCGTGAGCAAGTGAGCGAACCCGCGTCGTGTCCCCATTGTGGAGAACTGCAGTGACGGGGCTAACCCGCAAAAAAAGCAGTGCCATGCCCATCATGCCCCTGACACAGTCGCTCGCCTCGCCCGTGGACCTGTGCGCGCTCGAGGAGCGCGTGGCCAGGCTCGAAAAGTCGCACCAGAGCCGCGGCAGCCGCCAGCAGTGGCGCCACGACCGCGACCATCACTACCACCACAACCACAACCACCGCAGAAGCGGCAGCGTCAGCGCCTGCAGCAGCACCAGCAGCAGCCACCACGCCATGCCGGGACTCTTCCACGGGCCCAGCGGCTCGCTGGATAGCGCTTCGCCCGGGCTGTTCCACACCCACCAGGCCTTCTCCCCCGACGCCGTCCTCCACGCCGGCGCCCCTGGCCCCGTGGCTGGGGCAGCGTCCGGCTTTGGCCGCTGGGGCGAGTCGTCTGTGATGAACGGCCATGCCTCCTGGCAGCAGCAACAACAAAAACAGCAGCAGACGGCATCCCACGACTCTCCTCCCGCGTCCGGCAGCGGCGGCGGCCTGGCAACGGGCAGCGCCCCGGCGATCGGGCTCCTGGCCACGTTTGCGCGGTCCGACAACTCGGCCGCCTCGGGCTCCCACGCAAACCCAGGCAGCAGCAGCAGCAGCAACGGCGCGGCGGCAGCGACGCCGCTGAGCCCGGCGACGGAGCGCGCCCTGTTCGACGTCTACCGCGCCCGTGTGCACTCGCGCTTCGCCTTCCTCCGCCTCGACGCGGTGCAGCGGCAGGCGCAGCAGAAGCAGCAGGAGCCGTGGGCGGGCTTCTTTGCAAACATGATCTACAGCATCGGGCTCCTGCTGCTCAGCCACACTGCTACCGACACAAATACCAACACAAACACCACAACTACCGCCACCGACGACCACCAGCGCTTCTACCGCCTGGCCGTGACGCGGCACCTCAGCGCCGTCTTTGCGCACCCGGACCGCGTCCTGCACGCGCAGGCGCACCTACTGCTGGCCATGCACGCGCTGCACTCGCCCTCGACCGAGCGCCTCGTCAGCGTCGCGGGCGCCACGATGCGGTACTGTGTCATGGCGCAGCTGCACCTGGAACCTGACGACGAGGGGGAGGTGGAGGAAGAGGGTGAAAGCGCGCTGAGGGCGCAGCTCCGGCGCCGCGTCTTCTGGTCCGCATACGCGCTCGACCGCGCCGTCGGTGCCGCCTTCGACCTGCCCCCTGCGGTGCCCGACGGCCACATCTCGACCGAGATGTACGCCGACGTCGACGACGCCGAGCTCGGGGGCTGGTGCGCCGGCGAGGGCGTGTCGCCTGGGACCAAGCCGTCCGAGGCCAGCGGCGGCGGCAGTCCGGTGTCGACGGCGCTGCGGCTGGTGCGCTGCCTCCGGATCCAGAGCGAGGTGCTCGACGAGAGGCTACGCCGCCGCCGCCGCAACGCCGCTGGCAAGGAGGAGGCGAGGCGGCGGCACGAGTGGGGGCTGCGCGTTGTCGAGGACCTCGACGCCTGGCGTCGGGGCTGCGCCGACGACCGCGTGCCCGCGTGGCTCCTGTCGGCCCGCGACGCGGGGGTCGCCATGCTGCTGGGGCTTGCGCCGCCGCCACCTGTGTCTCCCGGCGGCTCTGAGGAGCAGGCCAGCGACGATGCCGAGAAGGCCGTGGTAAAAGACGACGATGACGACGATGAAGAAAAGAGCTCGCAAGCACCAGCCGCGGCAGCCAGCAAGACGGAGCGCGCGAGCGAAACCCCAACGACCACCATCCCCTCCCTCGACCAGCTGGCCCTCGAGGCCTGCGCGCGCGCCTGCACAGATCTCGGCCGCCGCAGCCGCCGCCGCAGCCGCAGCAGCCACCACTGCACCGACGAGCCGTGGCTGGCGCCCATCGCGCAGTTCCGGTGCGGCGTGGCCCTCCTGCACGCGGCCGCGTTCCCTCCCCCTCCCCCGGCCACAACCGCCGTCCCCGCCGCCGCCGCCGCCACCGTCCGGGCCTGCGCCGCGTCGCTGGCTGCCTTTGCCGAGCGCTGGCCGCAGAGCCGGTGTTTGCGCGACGTGTTTGCCGCCCTGGCCGCCAAGGTCGGGGTTTCGGTGGACGACGGCAGCGCGACCACGCGGAAGCGCAAGCGCGCCTGGCCCGAGCCGGCAGCAGCAGCAGCAGCAGCAGCAGCAGACATCCTGGCTCAGCTACCCGATGTGGCTGCCATCGTCGTGCACCGGGCGACGCTCGGCATGGTCCGGGACCTGGCGGCCAAGGAGATTGTGGGGTGCCCCGCGCTGCTGCAGGCGTCGGACGAGGAGGTTGCAGCCGAGGAGGAGGAGGAGGAGGTGGTGGAGGGGGATGAGAGGGGACAGGAGGCGGAGAGCTACGAGGGCGAGGAGGACGGGGAGGGCCTGTACGACGTCCTGAACCCGGCCTTCTTGCTGCCCGAGACGGCGCCCGCCAGGCGGGACTCCCGCTACGACTATCTCGACTTTGGCGAGCCCGACGACACGAGGCCCTGGCTCGACGATGGCCTGGTCCTCCAGGGGGCTGCGTAGTGCGTGTACGTGTATGTTGCGGCACAGGGCTGGGGAGAGGATGCGGCGAAGGCCTCTACAGGCCGTCGATGGGCACCTGGCATGTAGCTTATACCCACACTGTTTTGTACACTACCAATTATGTTGAACACGATTTCCCTTACTGTACATGGCCGCGCGCACACGCCTCACGCCTCACACGTCGTCGCCAGGACCCGCGCCGTCCCTCGCCCGGCCGCCCCTGCCCTTCTTGACCCGGAGCGTGGGGCCCTCGGCGCTCTCCTCGGCGTCGAGCTCGGCGTTGATGATGTCGACCAGCTCCTTGCGGGACGCGTCGCGGCCGCCCCGGGTCCTGCGCTCCGCCGGCCGGCGCAGGTTGCGCGGGATGCGCTCGGCCGTGCCCGCGATGGTGGCGCCCGCCGGGTCGAGGTGCACGTCGACGACCTTTGGCTTGCGCCTGCCGCCGCCGTACTCGCCGCTGCCGGCCTCCTCGAGCGCCCGCCGCGCGCGCACGCCGCCGTCGCCCCTGCCGGGCCCCAGCGGGTTGGCCAGATCCGTGAGCAGCTCGGCGCCGGGCCGGCCCAGGCGCGGCCGGCGCTCCTCGCGCTGCTTGGCGCCCAGGGCCCAGAGGTCGCCCCAGCGCGCCTTGCGGGCGTCGTGGTACGCCTGCTTTCCCAGCGACTTGGGCACCGTCCAGCGCTCGAGCGAGCCGGACGGCGTGCACACGTCCAGGTGCACGTGCCCGCGGCCCTTGAGCGGCGGCCGGACGTTGCGTGGCAGCGAGAGCATCGACGGCCGCTGCGGCTGCCCGTCGCCGCCCACCTCGGCCGACGCCGCCCCGTAGCCCCTGTGCGCCCGGTCCGTCGCGTCCTTGCCCTGCCACGGCCCCGCCGGGTCGCCCATGGCGTCGGCCGGCCCGCGCGGGTCGCGCCGCCCGCCCCGGCGCAGCGCCACGTAGCTGAAGCCGACGTCCTCGTGGTTGAAGCGGCTCTCGCCCAGCACGCGCTGGAAGAAGGGCGGCCGGATGAAGCGCTGTCCAAAGTGGCAAAAGTCCTTGCGGCCGTGCGTGTAGCCGGGGCGCGGGTACATGGGGCACTTTGTGTGGTTGGTGCACGGCGCGATGATCATGCCGGGCTCCTTGATGCGCCGGATCGTTTTGCCCTTGCTGCCGCTGCCGTCGTCCTCCGAGTCCATCACCTTGTCCGGGTCGTACTCCTCGCCGGGCGCCACGATGAACTCGTCCAGCATCCTCTGGCGCACGTCGGCGACGGCCTCGAACCCGCGCGGGTGGCCCTTCTCCAGCACCACCAGGACGCCGCCGTCGGGGTTCAGGTGCGCCCAGAGGTTGTCGATCAGCTCCCTTCGCCGGTACTGCTTCACGAGGGCCATCAGCATGTGCGACACGATGATGACGTCGTACGTCTTCCTCTGCTTGGGCTCGGCCGGCGCGTCCAGCTGCCTCTCGACATTCTCGGCCGAGTGCAGGTAGTCGGGCAGCCGCGGCAGGAAGGTCGTGTTCTCGAACAGGGTCGACACGCGATGCCGCAGGAAGTTGCTGCCCACGAGTATCGTCCTCTTGCCCAGCGGAGCCTCTGCGTCCGCCGGCGCCTCTCCCTCGGACTTCATCGCCTCCCACTCTGCCCGCACAACGTGCTGCCACGCGAGCATCGACGCCCCGGCCGAGCCGGCGTCCAAGACGCGCGGGCCCAGGCCCTCGTTCTTGCGCAGGAGCCCCCTGAGCCACTCGGTGCCGAGCCTCTTGCGCACCTCGACCAGGATGCTGGTCGCCGTGGCGTAGACTGTCGGCAGGACGGTGGCGATGTACGCGTCGGCCTCGATCTCGGACATGTGCCCCTGCGTGGCCTGCAGCGCCACGCCCCTCTGCTTCACGTTGAGCATGTCGTGCGGGATCCGCGCCGAGAAGGGCAGGCCCCTGCCGCCAAAGGCCGCCTCGGCCGCCTCCTTGACGTGGGCCGCGTCGGTCCGCTTCAAGAGCTCCGTGATGGGCGCCACAAAGTCGCCCTGGGGGATCTGGATGGTGGACGGGATCGTGCGGAACTTGCCCTCGACCGTGAGCTCGTGGAGCCTGACGCCGTCGTCGAACTGTTCCCACTCCTCCAGAACCTTGTCCCGGTACGCTTGTCTGTCAAGCTCGTCCTGGCTGAGCTCTGCGGCCGAGGCCTCGTCCCTTTCAGACTCGGCTTCCTGGGCCTCGGCCTCGGCGGCATGCTGTTGCTCCTCCTCTATTGCCTGCAGGCTGGCGGCCTCAAAGTCTGCCTTGAGCTTCAGCAGCGCATCGTACTCGCGTTGGCTTTTTGCCACGACATGTAGATAGTCCAGCCTGGCGTCCGTTGGCAGGTCGTCTCTGGCTGCCGCCCCACCCTCGAGGTCGGCGTCCTCGGCCCCCAGTTCCGGCTCCTCAGCCTCCAACTCCGCCTCTTCGGCCTCCATCTCTGCCTCTTCCTCCAGCTCCATCTCCTCCTGGCCGTCCTCAAACGCCCCGGGGGTTGTGGAGGGGTCGTAGTTGTAGTCCACCTCCTCCAGCGTCCCGTCCTCGGCTTCTCTGAGGAGAGTAGGTCCACTGTTGTCGCCCTTGAAAGGGATGCCGACGTCTTGCGGGGTGGTTTCGCGCAGCGGCGCCCCAAACAGGCGCTCGTAGACCTTGTACTCCTCTGGCGACAGGTAGTCGTTTGGGAGGGTGTCCCCAAAGAGGGCCTTGGCCTGGCGGACGATGGTCTCGATATCCGCCTGGTCCTGGCCGTCGTCGGGCTTGGACGACGGATGCTCCTGCGCAGATGCCCTGGTCGTGGAGAAGGCGCGGCGCGGGGCCGGCTGGGAGGAGAGCCTGCCGCTTCGCGAGGCGTGCAGCGAGCGCAGCGGCGCAAACCCTGCGTGGGCTGGAGCTCTCCGCACCGCCGAGGGCCCGGCAAAGCCGAACTCGAAGAGGTGCAGCAGGTCCTGCCTGCATCGCGAGCAGGGCCCGCCAATCCTCCGTGCTGACAGCATGCTGGCTTGGTTGATTGCGCTGTCGTCGCGGGTTCCGCAGCGCAACAGAGTCGCTGTCGAGTTTTGCCTTGGGCGGCGACCGAGGAGCTTTCAGTCGAACCAGCGGCGGCCCCGCACCCACCCTCAAATCCACACGCTTTCATTGGCCGAAGCTCGTGGGCAGGGGCAAAGCTCGACACGTGCAGCACCGCCCGTCTGAATCGACGGCTACCGTCCCGAGAAGCTGGAACCAAGTCAGACAGACGATGAAGCCCACGCATGTCACCATAAACAATTTCAATAATACAGCTAAGAGACGGCAATGCACGCCAACTACTCCACCAGACCCAAACGCCAAATCATCACCAAGCTAGCAAAACACACTCGTCCTCCTCAGTCGCCACCAACATCGGCCAGCGTACGGAAGGCGGGCTTCGGAGCCCCAGGCCTCTGCCCTGCGCTCGCTGCGGGGCGGGCGCGGGCTGGAGGGTTCTTGACGTTGTACTTGGACGACTCGGCCGATTTGTAAGGATCAAGCTGCACCGATGTTAGCTTCACCCTACACCTCGCCCTTGAAGCTTGGTCGGAAGCCATGGCGCCGGAGCCATCCCAGCTATGCAGCCTCCTGGTCTGCTCCAGGCCCCTGGCCGAACAAGCAGTCCAACTGAGGGGTGCGAGAAACCCTGCGATAACAGGCCCCTGGTGTCCGGCAAGAATTGCGTGCTGCGACTTACCGAGAAGAGGGAGACAAAGTACAGCCCAAAGAACACAATGATGGTGTTGATAAAGGAGTTCAGGTCCCAGTTCAACGGCCTCTGCAGCTGCTGCGGCCGCGACGCGCCGCCTGGCGGTCCGCCGCCCAGCCTCTGGCCTCCGCTGCTGAAGACCGAGCCGCCCCCGCCGGGCCCGGCCAGCTTGACGGCCTTCTCCACCGCCGCGGTCAGGGCGGGCGGGTTCGCGCCGCGGATGGTGTCGATGACGGTGCCGTTGCGCAGGATCAGGAAGGTGGGCATGGCGCTGACCGAGTACTGCTGGGCGATCTCGCGCTGGCTGTCGACGTCGACCTTGCAGAAGGCGATCTTGTTCGGCTTGGAGAACTTGCTCGAGAGCGACTCGAACGTCGGCGCAATCATCTTGCACGGGCCGCACCAGTCGGCGTAGACTGGAGAGGGCTTCTGTCAGCAATGGCGTCGCGCTTTGCCGCCGAGCCGAGCCGGGGGAACACGTACAGTCGGTGATGACGATGCTCGAGGAGCCGAGCACCTGGCGCCACTGCGCCGTGGACTCGATGTGCATTGTCATGATGGGCGGTTTGCGGGAGCGTGTGTGAATGTGACTGCGCAGTTTGCGAAAGCGCGCCTCGGAAATCGCCTCGGTCAGTTGGAGTTGGCCTCTTCCAGATGACGCTATCCAGGGCGAATGCCTGCGGATCCACCGGAAGGTGGAAATGTGGCCTGTGCGGGAGCGAGCTAAGATGTAATAGGAAGGCGGTAGGTACTCGGCCGCTTTCTGCCGGACTTTCCCACCCCTCCCGCTTTTTTTTCCATGGACAAGTCGAGACGACGATGGCCGCCAGACGCCTGCATCCTCCAGCCAGCCATTGCAACTTATCCTGTGAAGAAGGACTAGCAGGCGCTTCTTGATATCTTGCTTCCTTCCTACGCTCCTACTAGTCCCAAAATGGCTCCTTTTGACGAGCATCGCAACAAGGTTCGTGGCTACGGCTTTGCTCATGTGACATTCTCTTGACGTGCGACGAGACCGGCGATCAGTTGAGCTAACCTGCGTGACTCCGCCCTTCAGAAGCGCAAGCTGGGGAGATATGGTGACGGCGCTGATACGAGCGAGGAGATCACCTCCTTCAAGCCCTCAACGCGATTCACGCCCACAGTCCCCAGGGGCTGGACGGTTTCGATCGCAATCCCGAGCAGCATCATCACCGAGTGAGTTTTGCCCTCCCTTTTCGTGCCGTGCCATATCGTGCTTCCTTTGTTGGGCTTCTGGCTGACCACGCTGTTGCGGCTCAGAGCCTCTCGAGACGAGCAGCGCATTGGGGCACCGTCCCGAATAGCACGTGCCCTGGCCGTCTTTGGCATGGACGAGGTTGTGGTTTTTGACGATAGCCCGATGGATTCGCGCCCGCCAGCTGTCGACACGGATGCCTACACTGGCGATATCGACCCGTGCCACTACATATGGCACCTCCTCACCTACCTTGAGTGTCCTCCCTTCATGCGCAAGACCCTCTTCCCCCTGCACCCGAATCTGAAGCTGCAGGGCCTGCTGCCGAACCTGGATATGCCGTCGCACCCGCACAGAGACGAGTGGCTCCCTTACATGGAGGCCATGACCCTCCCAGGGAAGCCAGAGGGTGGCAAGGGGTAAGTGCCGATTCACAGTTCAACTTATCCACCGTCAACGGGCAACTGACAGCCCGCACAGAACGTTGGTGGACATTGGGATGAGGAAACCCATCACCATCTCCGACTCAATACCACCAAAGACTCGCCTCACGCTCCACTTCCCTAACCAGTCCTACGACGGCGCGCAAGCCGTGGACCCGGCCGCCCCAAGGACGGAAGGGGGCTACTCCTGGGGCTTCAACGTCCGCCGCTGCGCGTCTCTCTCGGACGTATTGACCGAGAGCCCATACGAGGGCGGCTACGACCTGAGCATCGGCACCTCGGAGCGCGGCGAGAACTCGGCTTCTGCCTTCCCCTACTCGAGCGCCCCGCCAGACTTCAAGCACCTCCTTATCGTCTTTGGCGGGCCCCGCGGCCTCGAGTACGCAGCAATGAACGACCCGCAGCTGTCCGAGATGGGCATCGGGGCTGGCCGTGTTCGCGAGGTGTTTGATCACTGGATAAACGTCCTGCCAGACCAGGGTAGCAGGTCTATCAAAACGGATGAGGCAGTCTATATCGCACTCACCGAGCTGAGGAGGCTTTGGTACCGTGTTTGAAGTCTGGTGGTCACTCGTGCTGATTCTTGGGACACTGGGAGCTTGGAATGCGGCGTTAATTGATGTAGATGCACGGCTTACCCAGCGGCACGCAGTTTCGATAGATCACGACTGCTAGCCTCCGTTTTATGTGCATCCACATTGCTGTTACCCCCCTTTGCCGTGCCGTCCCCTCACTCTTGGGCTCTCCGCTGTGCCTTTACAGGCCGAAGTCCAATCATCTCAGCCCCTGGAGTCGTTGTAACAAAACTGACCGAGTCACCCCGTGGACATGACAGGAATGGCCCTTCCCCCAAACAACAAGCCGGAGACTGGAGAAGTTCCCACCACAAACACACCAAACTTTGACCAAGGCGGCCAGTGTCGGCTGGGCTCATCTAAAACCCAGGGATCTGACCGCCGGAAGCCTTGCGCAGATTGTCCTCAAACTTGCCGTCGGGCAAGTGGGGGTTGGCCGGGTTGTAGGGCTCCATGGCCTTGCTCCGGAGCGAGGAGCTCGGCCACCCGGTCCAGCCGACCAGGCTGCCGAGGTACCAGCGGCCCGTGTAGTTCTCGATGTTGTCGTCGGCCGCCTTGGCCATGCGGAAGCAGTGCGTGCTGCCGCCGTCCTTGTGGTACACCACCTTTGCCCTGTCGCCCTGCATGCGCGGCGAGCCGGTGGCGCCGTTGTACTTGCCGTGGCACGACGGCGCGACGCGCTTCACCTTGTTGTTCTGCGTGAAGATGACGATGTTCTCCCAGTCGTGCCGGTGCCCGGAGGAGTAGCTGCCGCACACGGTCTGGTCCTTTTCGAAGTAGTACTCGTACCTGTCGCGCGGGGTCAGCACAGGGTTTTGGTGCAGCTATTGTGGCCACTACTAGCCGTCCGCAAAAGAAAAAGAAAACCTCCTACATGATTGCGCACCAGCCGCCGCTCTTGCAGACGTGGCGGCTGTAGAGGTTGTTGTTCTGCAGGCGGTTCGCGTCGCGGCACGTGTGGCGCAGGCAGTTTGGCGGGACGCCGTTGTGGGCGGGCAGCCCGTTGTTCTTGTTGCCGCCCGCGTCGATGTGGGCCGTGTAGTAGCAGCCGTCCTTGTCGAAGTCGAGCACGGGCTGGAACCGGTGCTCGATCTCGAGGGCGCGGTTCGGCAGCGGCGTGCGCAGGTCGCGCCCCTCCAGGAGCGTCGCGTTGGCGTCGCCCTCGCCCTCCTCGACAGCGCCCGCGTCCGGGATGAAGGGGTGCGGGGTCGAGTACGGCTCCTCGGCCGTCGCGACGGGCGTGGCGCCGGCGCGGGCGAGGACGCTGGCGAGGAGGAGGGCGGCGGTGGCGAAGGAGCGCATCTTGTCAGGGACTTGGAGCTGATGAGGGGGTCTGAAGCGAGGTCTTGGGATTGGGCTTCGTGGGTGTTGGCGTCGATGGGATGCTGCCGAGGAAAGATCGTCGTGAGACCTGGAGAGCGTCGGCCCCGACTTTTATACCCGTCTCCATCGCGATGCGTTTCTGACCCTCTTCCAGATGCTTTGCGCATTCCCTGTACGCCTTGCGTGTTTGCTCGCTCCCTACAGGGGAGGCCATCTTGGCGACGCCCTGCCCCTGGATCTCACGATGCCAGCCACGCAGTCTCCATGTTCGCCATACTCCCTGAAAGGTTCCAGGCCCGGCGGGGAGCGAGCAACTGCACAAAACACCAAGACCTGCTTGATCCTTCCGTATCCGAACTTCACGATGTGGCCCTTACCGACGCCATTTGGGGCATCGCACAGCCTTGCGGCGTTACCATTGTGCCAAAAGCAGCATGCAATCAAGCCTCGCTTAAGCCCATGAAGCTTACGTTGCGAATTACACGAAAGAACGCCTCTCCTGCCACGAAAAAGGCCCCCAATGTAAGCGCCAAAGCTGCTTGGCTGTCCATATCGAGCGCACTACAAAAGGCCATTGAAAGCAGGGGTGTTGGAGGATTGGGGGCCTGCAACAAGCACATCGTGCCATTCTTGGCATCGCAAATCCGTTTACCTTCCCAGGTACGTATTGGCGGCTTGGCCTGGAGGATAGCACCTTGCCACTGGACCTGCAGCGTACGACGCCCAATCCCACGGTCCTCTGGTAAGCTAAAGAACCAGGTGTAAGCGCCTGACAAGCAACGCCAATACCAAGCAGGTGCTTGGCGGCAGCCTGGGCCTGGGTAATAGCGGGTTCCCTGCAAAAGTCCGGGGCTAGGCGGACATCGCCTCCCTAACCTCGACTGGCAGCTGAGCCGAACGGATGCGGGGCGGCAAAGCCTTGGTCGCGGGTCTGGAACACAGGATATCTTGCCTGCTCCAGATCCAAGAGGCCACTCGCTTGGTAGGAAGCCGCCACGAGCCGGCCCTGCTCTGGCACAAAGAGGTCCTCCAGAGCCGTGTTCGCTACCCGGTCTGCGGCACTGCAGGGTCGCTTCGTTGGAGAACCAGACCCGCGATACTCGGAAGGATATCCATCTAGCAATCGCGGGTTTCCTGGTGCAATGACGGAAGACGTCTGCATCTAGAGTTCCAGCTCTGTCTGAGGCGGCCTTGATTGCATTCGGTGAGTCACAATGTTCATATTGTAGAATTCCGCAGCACCAGCGGCGGGGCAAAAGGATGTCGTCTCTTCGGATGACGGCTTGAGGCTATCAAGGAGCAGAAAGGCGATGGAGCCGGGAGCAGCCGACGATTCTGTTGCCCGAGCCTCAAGTTCGCACAGTATCACGCTCTAGGTATACAAGCTGTCTCCAAGCGTTTCCAGAACGTCACCACGCCGGCTTAGTTCGCCCGCCCGACCTGCTACGACAGCCGGCAGTGCGTCTCGGATTGCATCGTCCCCTCAAGGGGCTTCACCCAGCTACGCGAGAGAAAGGGTTTGCTCGTCAGTCATGAGTGCATACAATTCTGCCCAGCCAGCCCAACGCGGCAACTTACCCAATCCTGCTCCCCACAAAGTTCTCCCCCTGGGGCTGGTGCGAAGACAGCGCCGCGTCGTCGTCCAGGACGCCGGCCTTGACGACCCAGGAGCCGGGCGCGGCGCTCGACACCCGATAGAGCGTGGTGCCGCACGAGGTGCAGAAGTGATTCGTCATGCGGTTGCCGCTGCTGGCCGTCGTGACAAGGGTGCCGAGGCGCTTGTCGTCGCCGCCCTTTGACGACACGGATGCTGAGGCGGCATCGACGAGCCAGTTCAGGCTAAAGACGCTGCCGGATATCTGGATTGCCCGAGCGTGGCATCAGCATGCCTGACACCCTCGCTGGCGCTTGGAGGCGCGGGGAATGCTTTACCTTGCGGCAGTCGCGGCAGTGACATGTGGCCTGTCAGTGTGCGAGTGGGACGTCAGCATGGGGCGCCGCGTCCAGCCGCCTTGCCCGTGGCTCGGGTCCCGAGACGGCGGATCTAGAAGGTGTGGAACGGGGGCAAGGGAATTACCACCCCTGCAGGCGCACCCGAGATCGATATCTCAAAGGCGCCGCAATAACATGAGCCGGCCGTCATTTCAGCTAGCTGGACCACGTGATATGATGGGTCTTTGTCGTCGGGAGTGGGAGGCAGGGCGTGTCCACCGAGAAGTTCGGCTTTGAGGAATGGACTGGTGGAAGGTGGCCGTGGATGGAATGGCTTCCTTCTCGCTGCAGGCATGCTTCCTTGCGACCCTTTTATATCCGGTACCGGAGAGGCGGCGACGGAGCCTTCTCGGGGTCTGCACTGGGTGGCGTTCGGCGCTATCGATCTGCATCTCTACGCCGTCGCCAGTCCATCCGCCGAAACCTACTGCTTTCGACACATGCATGCCCATCGCCCCACACCATTCCATTCGTTCCCTCGAGCCGCGCGCCAAGCTGCACCTCCCTCTACCTCCAGATTCTCCCCGCGGCTGAAAAGATGGTGGCGACTACGCATCCGATCCCTTCCAACCCACCCCGCGGGCGACGAAATGGGTGGTTTTTTTCTTTTTGCGAGCTTTACACCTTTGTCGGCCGCCAAAACGATTCCAGCTTCTTATCACGGGGATTCTGTGCGAAGAGTAGCAGCGCCTGACCCGACGCTATGCCGTCGACGAGCTCCGAGACGACCTCGTCGGGGCGCGACTCGCCACCGCCGACGGCCGCATCTTGCAGACGGAGCTGCAGCAGTGGATCGACGGCGTCTCGGCCGACCTCAAGCCGCCGGCATCACGCTGCCTGCCGGCTACGTCAGCTTCGCCCTTCCAACATCGACATTTGCCAACATTTGTCTTATTGTGACAGCTATGTTTCAGATGCTGCAACGAAGACCCCAGAACAAACACGCTCATACTATCCCTGTACCCTCGAAGCAGAAAGAGGCCATGAACGGGCCAGGCAGCTCTTTGGGTGCCTGTAGCTACAAAACACTTGCGCCATTCCGAACAGAGAGTGATGCAGGACAAGTCCTCCGTCCAAGCCGAGGCCGGTCACGCCGTCCCTCCGCTGATGATGTTGATGTAAGCTATACAGTTGGCCTTTGTTTGTTCCCATTCGCTCGTGAGTGGCCCCACCGACGCGATGAAGATGTTGGGGCTCGATATGACCAGCATGAACGCCTGGATGTTGACCATGCTCTGGGCGATGGCGGACCAGATGCCGGTGACCTTGCCGACCGCCTCGGCAACCTTTTGCATCGGCTCACGGAGGCTACATGGAAGGGATGGCGCATTTCATGTCAGCGTGTCATGTCCCCGAACGTTGAGACCTCGCTCAGAAGACTTCATGGTTGGTAGAAACCTACGCAATGAGGTTCTTGTTGGTCGCCTCGGCAGTGTTGGCCGCGGTCTGGAAGGTGTTGATGGCAGCATCGATCTAGTTTTCGCCAAGTAGCCGCGGACAACAGTCACAGTCAGCGATATCGCCCTTTGGAACGCGAGCTGAAAGCTGGAAAGGAGCATGACAGGGAAAAGGGCACCCACCTCCCCGAGGCTGCTCAAGTCCTTGATTCCCTTGTACAGAAGACCTCCACCGACGCCGATGGCCAGGAGGCCTAAAGCGTGAAATAGTCAGCAAAGCCATGACGGGCGAAGCAAGCAGGCAGGGAACCAAATCGACTCCGAGGACGAACGAACCCAGGGGCATGGTAAAGGCACCAATAGCGAACAGAGCCAGGGCGCCAAAGATCTCGAGCACACCCATGATGGTGTTCTTGATGTACTGTTCACGCTGCTTCTTCAGCGCGTCCCTGGCGTTCTCGGCGTCCACCTTGGACTTGTTGATGGCGTTCTCGAGGTTGTCCTGGCAGAGCTTCCACTTCTGGCTGAACCTCGTGTACTCGTCGCTCAGCTCGTTGGCCTCGGTCGTGTAGTTGTCCACCGTGGTCGTGCACGCCTCGACGTAGTCGTCGAGCGATACCTGCCCGGGCTTGGGCGTGAAGGGCGAGACCTTGGGCAGCAGTGCGAGCTGCAAAGTCGCGTACGAGACTAGCCGGCGCACGCAGCTGATGGACCGGTTTTGCAGTTCCAGGTACATCTGTAGGTGGGACGTGACACTGGTCGGTTATCCTGCTTGTGCTGGTGCCTGGGTGATGAGAGGGAAAAGCAGGCTTACGGATTGGAATCGGAGAACGATCTCACGGATCGTCAAGTTCTCGCTCTCGTTGGGGGTTTCATTGGTCTTGAAGGGGTTGATGATCTCTAGCTGGTCCGTGTACGGGACCTGCAGGACGTTGGAGAAGGTCTCGATGATGGCCTTGCAGTCGCCGGCCAGCTTGTCCAGGGCGTCTTGGACTTCGGCTGGGGGTCTGGAGAGGTCGACCGAGAGTCAGTGCGACGATCAGGGACGGCATCGCATCACCCAAGAAATCCACTTACCCTAGGTATCCAATAATCTTTTCCAGCTCCTCCTGCGCCTGCGCGTCATCCTCGGCGGCGCCCTTTACCTCCATAACCTCTGATGGAACAGCTTGGGCCTTGGACGATAGCAGCTGGGCCGTCAAGGCCGCGGTGTACCTGTTGGCCACCGCCGGCGAGATGGCCAGCTTCTTCATCACAGCCGCCTTTCGATCGTCCAAGACGAGCCTGGATTCGACGGTAGAGAAGTTCAGCTAGTTGCTCAGCAGAGGAAAAAAGGGGGCGGTGGCAACATACTCGTCCGCGCCGACATCAGCGGCCATCCTGAGCATCTTCAGCTCGCCGGGGTTTGTGGGGATCGGGGACTGGAATTTGTTCCCAATGAGCGGCTGTGGCTCGCGCGCCTCCATCAAGCTCATGGAGGCAGTATAGAAGTTTGACGCCGTCAGGGCCGCAATGGCCGCGTTGGCCTGGTCCTTGGTCTCCTGCCAGGCCTTGACCAGGGTCGTCACCTGGGTTGGCGACAGCTTCTGCGATGACTGCTCGTTCATCTGCACCGACAGCATGTTGTCCGTGATGTTGCTCCAGACATCGTTGAGGACGTCGTTGGCCTCGACGGTGCTGCCCAGGGCGCTGGCAAGCATGGACATGCTGCTGGTGAGGGTCTGTAGCTGCGACTGCAGGCGGGTGAGGCCGTCAACGAGCTCCTGCAGGCGCTCCTTCTGCTTGTAAAGGGTCTGGAAGTCTTCGGCGAAGGTCGCCAGCCTCATGCCGAGCAGGAACGCCAGCTGCGCCAGGCCCTGGTCCTCCTCAGAGTGAAGGTCGAAGAGGTCCTTCAGCAGCGTCAGGAGGGTCTTGCCGACGTTCAGATTGGCGATCTGAGACTGCATCGTCTGGATCTGCTCCGACAAGTCTGCGATGCGCGTTTTTGTAGAGTTGATGTTGGCTTTGATGGCATCGATGAATTTGATAAGCTGCGCGAGGAGTAAGCAACCGCCATCGCACTTGTCGAGCTCCCCGCTCGAATCATTATGAGGCTGAAAAGGCCGAAACATACACGCTTGAAAAGCTCTGCCTTCTCTTCGTTCTTGGCATCGAGCTGGTCCGCGTACCTGGCCAGGATAGGCCCGACAGCGTCCGCCAGGCTTCAGGCAATAAAAGACATATATCAGCGCTGGTTGTTGGGCTTTACACTAGCAATGATGACTCACTCGTAAGGGGTTTGAGACCGCACTAGGCTGCCAATCACGGTAGCGTAGCCAACCAGGTTGCGACACAGCTGCTTTTCAAAGTCGGTCCAGGAGAGGAAGGTTGACTGGCCCTCTAGAAACATCTTGCGGGTGGTTCCGACACCGGCAGCCGCACCCTTCTTTTCGGCATCCTCGGGAGCCTTGAGGTTCTCGAGGAATGGGATAGAGAAGATGTTGGAGAAGGAGGAGGTTGCTGAGGAATAGGAGTTGGCGAAAGAAGTAAGAGTCTTGCAGAGCTCATTGTCGGGAGATAGAAGAGATACGATGCTCGTAGTTGCAACGTCCTTGGGCACAACCTTGGGCTTGGGGAGAGGGACTCGGACGGCATTGCCATTCTCATCAAGCATGGAAAACATGGGCTTGGGCCCGCTGGAGGCGGAGTAGGTGCCATGGGTCCTGAGGCCCCTTTTGCGGCTGGCTAGGCCTGAGAGTGTGCTCGAGTCTAGCACATGGCGCAAGTTGACGGGAATAGGGGTCACGAGAACAGAAGACATGGCGGTGCTGTGTCGCGTGAAGTGGTTGGGAGGCTCTGTATAGAGAGCAGTGGGGAAAGGGAGTAGAAGAAAAGAGTCCGAGGAAAGTGGTGAAAAAGGGTGGGGAGTGTGGACGGCTGCTGATAAAGGGTGGGCTCAGCGGAGGTGTCGGAGTCAGAACAGGTGCAGACAGGTCATAACTGCGGCCGCGGCACTCATCTTATAGCCCTTGAGGTGCTTGACCCGCGTAAGGACGACACCTTTGAGAAGACCCAGCCATCCCGGGAGGTACTGGAAGACGGACAAGAACGCGACGTCCGACTCCCAGCGCTTATCGCTCTTAGGGAAAGCCGTCCACACCACCAGCCATGCCGCGTCCGGGACGAGTTTGAATCTTGGCCGCGAGGACCGGCGCGCTAGCGAACTGGCGACTTGGATCCCTGGCCCGGCCCAGGCCGCAGTTCGCCACTACGCGGCTGCAGTTCAGCTCGCACCGTCTCATGCGCCCGAGGCGGCACGGTATGCGCCTAGCTTAGCGCCATGCAGCACCGTCAAGTCCGAAGCTGAAAAGCAGCGTTGCAGCTGCTAGTGTGGCGCGACCCTGGGGCTCGCGTAGCCTCTGTCCAATCACCTGGCCATGTGTCATGCCCCGCACACGCTTAATGGCGAGGTCGAGACGCCAGATCGGCAGACGCAGTGCAATGGATTTGTGTCACGAGGAGATGGACCGCACCCTTGGCCTACTCCGCCAAGATCTCGGCACGGCCCTGCCGGTGCGCCAGAGGGTACCTAGTACCCTGCGCACGTGAGATACGCTCTAAATAATCTTAAAAGTAGTGCGTATGGGGCGGGTAGGACTGGAGTCACTCTATACCGTTTCCTTTGATCACCAAAGATTGAAGTATACTAGCAGACAGCGCCAGCCTGCCCAGCCTTTCCTGATTTTGACCGCATTCCAGCCAGCAGGGTTTGCAAGAGTCCGGCCTTAGCATATGCATGCTGATCTGTCACGACCGGTAAGTAATTGTTGAGACAGTGTGTGCTTTCCTGCACCACCCTACCGAAATATATGCACAGAAAAGCAAGTGACGAGCTCAGTATGCACTTGCTCGACCCGCTGCTTGAGATATCCTTGGCAAGAAACAGGTACCGAACCAGCCCAGGCATCGATCGGGCTTGCGGGAGCTTGCCCCAGCCGTCCTTAGCAAGGCTTTTGGGTGAAAACTTTTCCCATCCTGTTTTCGTGCCGCTTTGGGGACTAGCTAGATATTTTCACGAGGGACAATGTCTGGAGAATTCCTAGAATGAGAATTGGGCCAGAGGCTGTGTTTTTCGTTCCGTGCTTCGCATCGCCATCTTCCTCCGGGACTTCTTCCTAGCCTTCGTGTAACCAGTTTTCTGTACTTGGACTTTGGAAAGGCAGTACCAAGAAACTATGCTGTCCCAACAATTATCTCGCTGGCCTGTCTGCGTTCTCGTTTGTGACGAAGCTGCCCGCAGAGGGCTGAAAAGAGGGCACCACTCATATCCATCCCTCTTCTGTCCGCCATTATACCTATTGGGGAAAGCCGGAGTGCCCCGAGCATGCCACCGAGCTGCGTCTCCGCATTCGTCAGCTTGCAGCATTGTTGACGCCGATGAAGCACATCGACACGCCTGCGATGATCCTAAAGGCGCTGCCCATTTTCCCCACCGGGCCTCGGTCGCCCAATGCCAACACGGTGCCGGTAGAGGCTGTAAAGCTATCAGGGTCGAGATGGCGAACTATTGGCTTGGCCGCGTTTACCCCGACGACGGTCTGGGCTGAACTTCAGCCACGTCGTTGTCCGCGCGACGATCCCGGAAAGTCGCCATCTGAGCAGAGGCGCTTGCGGCGGGATGCCTCTTCCGGAAGCATCGAGATCTGAGAGGAATCGGGCCTCGCCACGGAGCCTAGACGGTGCAGTTCGGCTTTGTTCATCGGAGTTGTAACCTTCAAGTTCCTTCCAGATCGTTGCCCATCGATTAAAGCCTGTCGTGTGCCCCCGAGGTCTTCCTCCATCTCTCAAGTTCCAGACCAGTTCCCTCTACGCACCTTTCAACGCTAGGGCTGGACTCATGATCTTTGTCCTGAACAACTCTTTACAATATCCGTGACCGCCCTTCCCTGCGTCCTGCCTCTTGTGTCTGATCTACACTTGACACCTCCCAGCCACCATGTCGAACGCAGCACCTGCTGACTACAAGGCGCTGGCCCCTTACGGCTTCGAGGGCGTGGGAGACTTGACAATCAACCTCCAGACGGTTTTGGAGTGTATCAGAGATCTCAAGAGCAACTCCTTTGTGGTTGCTGCTGCGGATGGCAGTGCCTCGCCGTCCGAGTCTCCCTTTGCGCTCCTTAATTCGGCCTCCACGTCTGTCAACACCCTCTCGGCCGTCCCTGTCAGTGCCTTCCGCTCAGCTTCGGCGTATGCCAGGGTGCTCATGACCCTTGCTCCAAACGCTTCGGACCTGGATGCGTTCTGCTCGGCCGTTCTTGCTGCGGCCGAGGCAATCCCCAAGATCGATCATGATGCCGCTTCAGAGGCTGCCAAGGTATGTTTCATGAACCCGATGGGCTTGGCTTTAGCAGGAGCTAAGAGAGGCACCACAGTCTGCCCAAAGCGATGTCTCCAGCGCCAGCGAGGCCATTTCTTCGGCATCAGCGTCGGTGAAAAGGATCAAGGTCGCCATCGCCGGCATGTTGATAGGCAAGCCGCCGTCGCCGAACCCCCTGGACGGCGTCAGTTTCCTGAGCGTCGTGGCGGGCTGCTTCAAGCCCATCACTGGCGACTTGGACATCACCAAGCCCGGGCCCCAGGCCAAGCTGCTCTCCCTCGCGGGCCTGACCATCTCACCGTCCAACATTCTCAAGCCCTTCGGCGACATTATGACCTCTGACAAGGCCGAGGCGCAGAGGATCCAGGTCAGCTGGAACTCGTGCGCCACCAAGCTGAACTCGGCAACTTCGCTGTTCGGCCAGGCAAACTTCGCTGCCGACACCTACATGCGCGCCCTGAGCGGCGTCCAGTCAGGCCTTTCCAGTCTCCCGGCCGGCATCGCCCGGTTCAAGCGGTCCTTCGACAGCCCACCCGAGAACTGGGAGCAGGGCAACAAGGACACGGTCGCGCTCTGGGACGTCATCAACCAGAACCTCCAGGGCTACATCACGCTGGCCACTCAGGGGCTGTCCGCCACCATGGGTTTTTTATCTGCCAAGAGCATGAGCCTCCGCATGCACTCTGAGGGAGGCAAGGACGGCGTTGTGAGTCTCAAGTCAAACGGTCGAAGCGACGACAAGTCCCCGGAGGACGTCAGAGACGCCTTTGGCCCGCCTTCGTACTTGGAAACCCTCCTCGCCGACCTAGGGCCCGAGTCCGGCCGCGTCAACAAAGCGCTCAGCGATTTTCTTGCCATACCCTACGTCAACGCCTTCAAGGTGACCACCAAGCAGGGCGAGGAATCCGATCTGCGCTCCGTTGTGCTCGACGTTCGGGCCAAGTACCTTGCTTTGCAGACAAAGTCGCTGCCTATCATCAGGGAGATCAACGCATACGCCCTCGTGTCTCAGGCCCTCCTGCCCAAAGTCAACCAGACCGGCGGCATTCCCCTCGAGGACTTCCTTGAGCAGGCCACACTGCTTGTCATGGTAAGCACATGACTTCCTCAAAGTGTCCGGGAGGGCAGGGAAGGACGAGCTATTAACAGGAAAAAAAACAGCGCCACGGCGAAAAAGCAAAGGGTATTGCCGAGGAGACCCGCGCTCTTCAGCAGGAGTTCCAAGATATCATGGATCAGCTCCAGCAGCAGCTCGTGCAGGTCGTGAACCAGATCGAGGAGCAGAAGGAAGCTCTTAGTCAGGCAGAAAGGGAGTACAGGTGTGAGTATCTTTCCTTTTTCGAGCCAATAAGCCCAAGCTCGCGCACGTGGTGTCCGGAACGACGCTGACAGCAGCAACAAAGTCGCCTGGATCACGGCTGTCCTCGAGGGTATCCTGACGCTGGCATACGCCGCCGGCGCCATCAACTCGCTGATGAGCGGGCTCACCCCTGCCGCTGGCCAGCTGGCGCTCAAGGGCAGCCTCGCACTGACGGAGACGATCAAGGCGACGCTCAAGGCGGTGGGGCTTGCTCACATCATCGAGAACCTCAAGGCGTCCATCGCGCGGTCGCAGGAGAGCAAGAGACAGCTGGAGACTCTGATCCCCATGTTTGGGTCCATGCTGGCCATGATGACCAAGATCGGCGACGCCTGGGACATGATCAGCGGCAATCTGGGCGACGTGGAGATCATGTACGAGCTATGGTAAGCGCATCGTCCACGTCGCGCCGTCCTGTCTGTGTCTGCAAGGGACCGAACTGACAAGCCATGGCGATGTCTGCTTAGGGCGAACCCCAAGTTCTTCACGCCGTCCAATCTCGAGCTCACGCTGGACTCCTGGAACAATGTGCGCGCGGGCGTGCAGCAGTACGTCGATGTCATTGTCGGCATCTCCTTTTCCGACAGCGACATCAAACCCGGCACCATGAGCTTCCTAGCATCAGAGAGCCCACCAGCCTACACCAATGGCAATGGCACCGGGCAGGCCGCCGAGCCGCTCAGCGCCGAGGACTTCAAGCTGGGCTTGAAGGTGCTCATGGCAATGTCGGGCAGGGACGAGGTCAACGCCTATTTCAGCGCCCCGACCATGAGCGGCCACCCGCCGTCGCCGGAGGAGCTGGACTCGATGGTGAGGCAGTGGGCGGACGTGGCGCAGACGCTCAGCGGCGCCGGCGAGGCGGCGCTGGTGGGGCAGGTGCGGGCGCTGTCGAGCTCGCTGAGCTCGGTGGGCATCCCGCGCTGCCGCGACGCCGTGCGGTCGCTGCTCGACTTTGCAAAGGCCCAGCCACAGGTGCCGACGCTGCCCGTGTCCGAGGCTGAGTGGCAAAAGTTCCACGCGTCGCGCGTGTCGCGGCTGGCGCAGGGGCGGGACACGTCGGCGCTCGTGGACGCGGCGCTGCGCGACCTGCAGACGCAGGCGCGCAACACGCTCGACTTCACCCGGGCGCGCTGCGCCGAGCTGGAGCAGCAGGAGGGCGAGCTGGTCCACAGGATCGAGCAGCTGCGCCGCGACCTCGACTACCAGCAGCGCCGGCTGGCGGTGATCCTGTCGGGCATCGGCGTCATCATCGGCGGCCCGGTCGTCCAGGCCATCAAGATCATTATCGAGGCCATCACCCACGACATCAGGGACGCCAACCAGGAGCAGGCGCGGCTCTGGGAGCAGATCAGCGCCACGCGCTCCGCGGCCACCGTCGTGGGCACGAGCCAGGACCGGCTGAGCAGCATCTGGTCCATGTCGGCCAGCATCGCGCTGTTCTGGGCCGACATGGCCACGCAGGCAAACACGGCCGCGGACCTGTGGGTGATCCTGGAGCCCATGAGGGAGCTCGAGGTTGAACTGTACAAGACCACTTGGTCCGCAGTCGTCAGCTCGTTTGGCGCTTGGGAAGGCAAGGTTTGAGCCGTCTGACAGGAGAGGCTTTATCAGTAATTAGCGAGCCCAGGCCAACGAGAAAATGCGTAGATGATCCAGGTCGAGGCGAGATTGCTATGGAAATGCGAAGTGCTCTCATTGATCCATCAACCGACAATCTTTCCAAGCGTGAGCCACGTGCTGGTTTCTGGCACCCTGCCGTGATTCTAGATGCACACTTGATTGACCAACAGATCTGAAACAAAAATGCTGGCTGTATCACGGCGGCTGATGGGTCGAGGAATAGCAGCAGCAGACGAGGCCTATAGTATGCTTGGATAAGCCCTTGTCCGCCTGGAGGTTGAGAACAGTGGCAGACGCAGATCATGAGGGTTGGAAAGAATGCGACAAACATTGGCAGTATCTAGGCATATAGATCATGTTCGGGTGCACAGTTTTCTCAGAACTACAGATCGGAGTGCGGTGGCATTGGACACTCGCGCGCTCTACACACCTGGAATCTGGCTTCACTGGAAGCTAAGCAGGATCTGGAGAGAAAAGGCAACCGTTGGGAATACACCCTTGTCCAGCTACAAGGACTCTTTGGCCTCATGTAGTCGTGTTTCGCCGAGGCGGCCTCCGTTACACACAGCTTGTCGGTGCCGCTGTAGCCTTGAAACCATTGGTAAATTCACGAGCGTTGCCAGGCAGACCAAGAACGGCAGCAACATAGGGAAGAGGGAGAATGGGCCTTGGCGAGCTCATCGCAGCCGACGCTTCTGATGTAGCCACTCGCGCCCAACATCGGGGTGGAGGGCGATACGTTGTCACGCACTGGAACCGGGGGAAGGTCAAGCTGGGATATGCGAGATAGGATGCACCCGGCGGCATTGCCTCGTACGGAGTCATAATGGGGAGCAGCAAAAAGACCTGGCACATACGACCATACCCACTGGAATATACGGGATCCCGTCCGCTCTCCCCTAGTCAAACCAGTGAGGGCCGAACTAGTACTCAGGTGGGTGACCACTGGGGAATCCTCGGTGTTGTATGTTTTTGCCGTTTTGCCGTTCTACCTTGCCAATTCCTGCGAGCGAGGAGAGTACCCGTGTCAGTGACATATGATTCCATACAAATGGGTGGTGTCTAAAAGCACGGCCTGCCCCAAAAAGCTGCCAGCGTCGAGCGCCGGAGCTCGAGGGCTTGTGTTTTTCTTCGCGCATGAACTCGGTCATATTTTACCGAGAGAGTCGAAAGCTTATACTGGGGAGACAGCGGAAAGACAGGGTTTAGTGGCCCACGCTGGAGATGGATATCAACGGGTTGGTATGGATCTTGGTGTCGTGCCATGTGCATCTGGGTCCCCGACGGGTCCTTCTCCTTGGGCTTACTGGAGATCCTGGCGACGATTATTAAACAAAGGCAGCCTGGTTGGCCTGGCAAATGACTGTGCAATCAAGTGATGTCAACAAGGACGGCCACCCGGACTCGACCAATGCTAGCTCCGACCACCAGCGGAAATAGCCAGTCCGTGCAGCTGCGGTTGCTTGACGTAAATGAAAGCAGCCGTTGCCAGCTCTGGGGATGCATGCTCGTCTTTCCTAGCTGCAGTCCTGCTCGCCACGGCATGGGCCGGAGCTCCACGGACCCCGGGCTTCGGCGATTCGCTGGCCCAGATTTGGACTCTGACGGCCACTTTTGGAACTCTGTCGTGGGGGCCCAAGAAGCTTAAAAGGTGCTGGGACGAGGCTAAAATACGGAAGCCGGGTTCTGGGAAGTAGAAAGATGGGCCAGGAAGGGATGCTTTGAGCAGGCAAAGACAAAAATGGACGCAGACAGCCCTGCAAGCGTCCGTCAGAGATACAAAGGAAGACGCCAGGCAGTGGCCCGAGTCGTCGTCCACAGGGAGCGTCCCTACGGCGGTGCTGGCAAGACATCGTCAAGACTGACAGACAGGAACATGCAGGGAGCTGGTGCAGAGGCCCGAGCAGTCGGCTCCGAGTCGCAGCGGTTCTTTTTTCGCAGTCAGGACCAAACCGGCGACAGGAGCAAATGCCACCCACGAGATTTGCCATGCCCACCACGACAAAAGGCCCCCGGGCCAGCGATGATCCCTGTGCCCCACAGTCCCGCTGGCTATCGATGGGCGGCAGCTGGCCACCCGGTGCCCATGGCGGCCAGGTACGCTGTCGGCCTCCGCGAACGCGCTGTTGTCGGCCTCCGCGGAAGCCAGGCCCGGCTGTCGCCCAAGCACTGTCTTGGGGTGTGGGGACGGCTGCCCCTGCACTGGGCCGGGAGGCCGCGCCCCACCTTTACGTGCTCTGTTGCCGGTTTCTTGCCATTTTTGGCACCAAAAACCACCCCACTCTCCCTTCCTCTTGGCTGCAGCGCGGGAGGAAGGAAGGGGCGAGCGACGAAGAAGAAACGTCGCGGGCGAAAAAGACAGCTGCCCGCCATCGAGCTCGACTCGACTGCCGCGGCCGCCCTGCAACGCACAGCAAGCCCGCCGCGGCCCCTTGCAAATGTTTCAACGCCCGCAGCCCACAGATTCCAGAACCCGCGCGAGGGAAGGCCACAGGCTCGCGACAAAAGCTCCGCCGGTACGCGACGGCAAACCCCTCCTCCCCTGCATCCCGCGGTCTTTTTTAGCTCCAATTCATCCCAAACAGCTTCCCTGGCCGGGGCGCGGCGGCCGTGCCGTAACACTGGGACCCAGCCTGCTCTCCGCGGACCGTCGGAGGCTCGCTACCACCTGCCACGCCATGCCGCTGGTGCGCCTGCCGTGGGCCAGTGGCAGGGCTGCTTGTGGTGGGTGGCGAGCACGTGGAGCCATAGGGCGCGCGCGGGCGGCTGGGCCTGCTGCCTTTGTTTCGCGCCCGGGGGCCGGGGGGCCGGGGGCCGATGCTCCTCTCTCGCTTGGCCCAGGGAGCGGGCGCACGCTGGCAAGAGCCGGGTGGGTGCCGTCTGATGTTCTTGTCTTTTTTGCCCAACTGGCATACATGGTACTCCATCCTTTATTTTGTTTATACCCTTGGCCTCCCCCACCGCGCATGTCGTTTATATGTTCCCTTCTGTTTGGACATCCTTCCCTGCTTACTGCGTAGGCATCATAATACCATTCTTGCCTTCTCTCGCTTTGTCCGTTTTTTTGTCCAGAGCCTTCCCGTCCATAGATTGGACCAGAGCAGCCTGTGGCTAGCTCCAACCCCATTCGAGCGCCCGTCACCCCCTCCCGCCCGCCCGCCATGGGGGCCAACCCCGAGAAGAAGGCCGTCGCAAAGGCGCGCGCCTCGTCGCCGTCAGTCACAGATGCGGCGTCAGCAAGAGACGCAGACGCGCCACAAGAAATAAGCGCATGGAAAGCATACTGGGTCAGTCCGAACGACGCTCGGCGGCTGCTTCGTCGCGGCGCATGCCATTGTTCTTGCGCTAACCACCCGAGCACAGAGGGTTTTCACCTACGCCGGCCCGTTGGAGTATGCGCTGCTGGCCGTCGCCTGCTTTGCGGCCGTCGCCTCTGGCGTCGCAATGGCCTCCCAGAACCTCATCTTCGGCCAGTTTGTCACAGTATTCACGGATTTCGGATCAGGACAGTCCGGGGCCGAGAGCTTTCGGCAGGGCGGTGCCGCGCTCGCGTAGGTTGCACCAAAGGAATCCCACGCGGCGAGCGGCTTTGTGCGCAGGCTAACATGGCAGGAACCCGGTCTCAGCCTCATCTTTGTCTACCTGGGCATCGGCAGGTTCGTCGCCGCGTATACGTACAACACCCTGTTGACCTACACGGCCTACCGCGTCGTCCGCAACATCCGCCACAGCTACCTCAAGTCGGCGCTGCGTCAAGAGGTTGCCTACTTCGACCTGGGCACCAGCGGCTCCATCGCAACCCAGGCCTACGCCAACGGCCGCCTGGTGCAGAACGGCATCTCGGAGAAGCTTGGTCTCACCATCCAGGGTCTCTCTGCCTTTGTTGCCTCCTTCATCATTGCCTTTGTCACCAACTGGAAGCTCACCCTGATCGTGGCCTGCATCGCCCCCCTGTGCATCGGCTTCATGGCCGTCGTCTCCTTCATCGAGGCCGGATACGAGACCAAGGTGCTCGAAACCCATGCGCAGGCCAACTCTTATGCCGAGGGCATCCTCGCCAGCATCCGTACCGTCCACGCGTTCGAGATGCGCAACCGAATCGTCGCAAAGTTTGACGAAATCCTCACCGAGGCTCACAACCACGGCGACAAGATCTCGGTTCTCCTGGGCACGCTCTTCTCGGCCGAGTACACAATCATCTACCTCGGCTACGGTCTTGCCTTTTGGCAGGGTATCCATATGATGGCCAGGGGCGAGATTGCAAACAGCGGAGAGGTCTTCACCGTGCTTTTGTCCGTCGTCATCGCCGCCATCAGCCTGACCCAGATGGCCCCCTACTCGATCGAGTTCACGCGCGCAGCCTCGGCCGCCGCCCAGCTTTTTGCCCTCATCGACCGCCAGTCCCAGATCGACCCCCTGGATCCCTCTGGCCAGCGCCCCACCGAGAACCGTGGCGTCATCGAGCTCAACAACGTCACCTTTGCCTACCCGAGCCGCCCTGGCATTACCGTTCTGGACAACTTCTCGCTCACGGCCCCGGCTGGCAAGATCACTGCTCTCGTTGGCCCCAGCGGCTCTGGTAAAAGCACAATTGTCGGCCTTCTGGAGCGTTGGTACAACCCGGCCTCTGGCTCCATCAAGCTGGATGGCCAGCCGATCGACCAGCTTAACCTGAGCTGGCTTCGCCAGAACGTCCGACTGGTGCAGCAGGTGCGTGCGATCTGATGCTTATTCCCACGACATGCTCGCTAACCATTGTTCACCTACCTTGTAGGAGCCTACCTTGTTCCGCGGAACTGTGTTTGACAATATCGCCCACGGTCTCGTCGGCACGCCCTGGGAAAACTCTTCCAGAGAGGAGCAAATGGCCCACATCCAGGAGGCTGCCAAAACCGCCTTCGCCCATGATTTCATCACCGAGCTCCCCCAGGGTTATGATACCGATATCGGCCAGCGCGGCAGTCTCCTTTCTGGCGGTCAGAAGCAGCGCATTGCCATCGCCCGCAGCGTTGTATCGCAGCCCAAGGTCCTCCTCCTCGACGAAGCCACCAGCGCCCTCGATCCCCACGCCGAAGGTATCGTTCAGCAGGCCCTGGACAAGGCCGCCGAAGGTCGCACCACGATCGTCATCGCGCACAAGCTCGCCACGATTCGCAAGGCCGACAACATTGTGGTCATGACAAAGGGCAGCATCGTTGAGCAGGGAACGCACGAGAGCCTCATCGCTCTGGACGGCACCTATGCGCGCCTGGTCAAGATCCAGCAGCTCACGCTGTCGAGCGACCACTCGGACACCGAGAGCGGCGAGGAGGATGACACTATCAATGCTGATGCCGATGCCGTCGGCCAGGTCAAGTCGATGACGCGCTACCCGACTGCCGACATGGATCGCGTGAACGCCGCCATCAAGCGGACCGACTTTGAGAGCTACAAGGGCCAGGGCTTCCTTGCTGTCGTCAAACGGCTCGTGGTCGAGACCCCCGAGCTCTGGTTCGCCCTGGCCGCCGTCTTCCTGAGCTGCGTCATCTCGTGCGGCCTGTATCCTGCCCAAGCAGTCCTGATGGCTTTCATGGTCGAGGTTTTTACCCTGACGGGAGACGCCATGACCAGCCGTGGCGACTTTTACTCGGCCATGTTTATCGTCATGGCTGGCAGCTGTCTGATCTGCTACTTCATTCTCGGCTACTGGACCAACGTGGTTGGGCAGACGTTCCAGCACAAGCTGAGGAAGTCCATCTTCCAGGACCTGCTGCGCCAGGACCTGCAGTTTTTCGACAGGCCCGAGAACAACATTGGTGCCCTTGCCAGCCGTGTTGACTCGACCCCGCAGAGCGTCTTTGAGCTCATGAGCTTCAACATTGCGTTCATCGTCATCGCGGCCCTGAACATCGCCTCTTGCAGTGTGCTTGGCATCGTCTTCAGCTGGAAGCTCGGTCTGGTCATTGTGCTGGCCGGTCTTCCCGTTGTCATCGGCTGCGGCTACCTGAAAATGCGCTTCGACGCCAGGCTCGACCGCGAGGTTTCGGCCCGGCTGTCCACCAGCTCTGCCATCGCTTCCGAGTCCGTCACTGCCATCCGCACAGTCTCGTCCCTCGCCATTGAGCGCTCCGTGCTGGCAAAGTACACTCAAGAGCTCGACAGCGCTGTTCAGGACTCGCGTCGCCCCTTGATGATCACCATGGCTTGGTTTGCCCTGACGCAGGCCACCGAGTACTGGTTCATGGGTCTCGGATTCTGGTAAGTCTCGGACGTCAGGCTATCGTACGGGTGGATCATGACTAACAATACATTCTCTATTTTAGGTGGGGAAGTCAGCTGGTCGCAAACAGGGAGATCACCCTGTTCCAGTTCTTCGTGTCTTTCATGTCCGTCTTCTTCTCGGCACAGGCAACCTCACAGATTTTCCAGTTCTCGACGAGCATGACCAAGGGCATGAACGGCGGCAACTACATCTTCTGGCTCAAGCAGAGCCAGCCGACTGTGCAGGAGAACGCCGAAAACAGGGACAAGGGGCCCAAGTCTGGCGGCCCGATTGCTCTGCAGGACGTTCGCTTCTCGTACCCCCTGCGCCCGGACACCGCTGTGCTCAAGAACGTCTCGCTCGAGGTATGCGGCTTTCGGTTTTCACGAACGACCTGCCTCGATTTTCGCCGTACTAACCAGATTCCCCGATCATGACAGATCAAGAAGGGCCACTTCGTCGCCCTCGTCGGCGCCTCGGGCTGTGGCAAGTCGACCATCATCGCAATGCTGGAGCGCTTCTACGACCCTACAACAGGCTCGATCAGGATCGATGGCGACTCCCTGACCGACTTGAACCCGCACCTGTACCGCAAGATCGTCGCCCTGGTCCAGCAAGAGCCCACACTCTTCCAGGGCACCATCCGCGAGAACATCGCGCTCGGCATCGACGAGTCGGACCTGCCACAGCCCCAAGACGGCGTCCTCTCAACAACAGTCGAGACGGGTGCCAAGGATGCCGAGATCGAGGCTGCCCTGCGCGCCGCCAACGCGTGGGACTTTGTCTCGTCGCTTCCGGACGGCCTCGCCACCGCCGCCGGACCCAACGGCACGCAGCTTTCGGGCGGCCAGAGGCAGCGCATCGCCATCGCGCGGGCGCTTATCCGCAACCCCCGAGTCCTCCTCCTCGACGAGGCGACCAGCGCGCTCGACACGGAGAGCGAGAAGATTGTGCAGCAGGCGCTGTCCGAGGCCTCCAAGGCGGGCGACCGCATCACGGTTGCGGTTGCGCACCGGCTGTCGACCGTCAAGGACGCCGATGCGATCTGCGTGTTTTACGGCGGCCGCATCGTCGAGATGGGCACCCACGCCGAGCTGGTGCAGCAGGGCGGGCTGTACCTGAAGATGTGCGAGGCTCAGAGCCTCGAGTAATGTCGGTCGGCCTTGTACTATTAGATTTTCTTTGTATGATGGAAAACAGCACCTGGATTGGATGATACTGGGCTTAAATACTGGCGGGATAATGTTTTTTCACTTCGTACTAGACACGCGTACTGGATATGGGGTTTAGGTCTCTGCGACGGCATCGTCGAAAGCATATATATTTTAACACGATTTATTGTACGTACCCATTGTCTCTGGCCCGGCCACGCCGTCTGCTTTCGTGTTTACTCTGTTTTTATGCGCCGTGTGTGGTTTCCTTCCTCTGGATCCACGCACAAAGGTTTGAGCTGGTAGGGTTCCCCTTTGGATGCTGCTGTGCTCCGTGTCTAGTGTTATTCCATCAACGGCGGACTGCACATCTCCATGCACACGGCATCAAGGGAAAGGCACCGGCACCACCAGATGCACCATCCCTGGGCGCTTACCCCGCACTCGGCGTCTTGGCGGCATGTGACGCGTCTGTAGCAGCAACTGGTCAGGACGGTGCATGTCTTGTCCAGGATCAGGCTGTCTTATCAACGTCAAATAATTGTGATGTCCCTGCCAAGCCGGGAGCTTCCTTTCTAGGGAAAAGTGAGCCTTTTCTCTTTTTTTCCTCGGTCGCGAAAGTTGAGGTGAATCCTAGCACAGCAGCCCTCCTGGAAAGCCCCATCGCAGGCACAGGGGGCGCGGACAAGGAGCGGTCCAGGCGGCTCCTGGTATGATCGTCCCAACTTTAAAGCATTCGAGCATGCAGCGCAGCGATTCAGCGGTCCGAACAAAAGTATCGAGATTTCGCCCCCCCATCATGTCGGTTCTCTTTTTTTTTGTGCTTGCTGGAGGAAAAGTTGATTGACCCGATGAGGCAAAAGGACACTATCAAGACAAGAAGCACGAAGCTTTAGTGCTCCTCCATGCGCTCTCGGAGTTCCGAACCAGACAATCTGTTTTGTTTTTCTTTTTCTTCTGCGTCATTACATAATACACGGATAGGGAGCACCGTCCCGGGGCCCTCCAGACCAGCCGCCATGGCCTGGTCATCGTCGTAATGGTAGTAGAGACAGTAATAGTACTAGTATCAGTGGCAGCCGAGGCGGCCATCTCCCATCCAATTCGTCCGTCATGACTCGTCGCGTTCTCTTAGGCTGTAAGGAACCGCTGCGCCCACGGGGCCCTGCCGTACCAGCCGCGGATGCGCTTGCCCCAGATGTACATGGGGATGGCCAGGACGGCGATGAGGATGCTGCTGCCGGCCAGGCCGCCAAAGACGGTCATGGGCCCGGCGGTGCCGAGCAGTCCGATGATGGGCGAGACGGCGACGAAGGAGACGAGGGCGGCGATGCCGTTGATGGTGATGAAGGCCTGGGCCGACTGCTTGGGGTAGCAGTCGACGACGTAGACGATGGACAGCTGCGTGGTGCCGACGGTGCCCAGGTTGGTCAGCGAGTGCCAGACGAGCAGCCACGGCAGCGTCTGCTCCTCGACGATGGCCTGGGCCAGCCCGAACAGGCCGACGGCCGTGATGGGGACGGTGACGAAGAGCATGACGAGGCGGAACTCGGGCTCGGCGACGCCGCCGTTGCGGGTGGACATGAAGCGCGTGCCGGTGTCCGACATCCATCCCATGAGCGGGCCGCCGACCAGGGCGACGCCGAAGAGCGGGAGGTTGGTCAGGCCGATCTGGGACGGGGTCAGGTTGTAAGGCGGCCCGCCCAGGACGATGGTGACGAGGGTGGGCACGCCCGAGAGCAGGAAGAGCAGCTGCGTGGACAGCAGGGCGCTGTAGACGATGATGGGCGAGGTGATCATGCCGAGCGGCTTGGCGACGCCGCGCCAGAAGCTCATGTCGCTGACGCGGCCGCGGAACACGGCCAGCTCCTGGCCGTAGGTGCGCTTGGGCGGCAGCTCGAGCCCCTCCTTGGCGCCCATGTAGACGTCGTCCTCCGGGTCGAAGGCGGCCTTGCCCTTTTGGAAGGACGACGTGACGCGCGGGATAAAGTAGGCCGACTCGAGCAGGACAAAGTAGGCGGCCGGGAACAGGAGGGCGAAGATGATGGCGACGAAGCCGAACGATGCCGAGACGCCCATGGCGTCGATGACGAAGCCCGACACGATCTGGGCGATCTGGCCGCCGGCGTTGAGGGCCAGGGTGGACAGCGACACGAGGGTGCCGCGCTCGTGGACGAAGAAGATGTCGGCGATGGAGGCCGTCATCATCATGAAGAGCGGGGCGCCGGCCAGGCCGGCCAGGGTGCGGGCGGCGGTGAAGGCGGGGAAGGTGGTGGCCAGGTAGCCCATGTAGTTGAAGATGGAGAGCAGCGCGATGCCGAAGAGGTAGAAGGGGCGGCGGCCCCACACGTCGGCGCCGGCCACGACGAAGAAGCCGGCGAGCGAGGTCCAGAAGGTCGGCGCCGTCAGGATCCACGACGATATGTCGCCCTCGGTGGCCGCGAACTTTTGCACCATGGGCGCGATGCCGGGCGTCACCATGGTCGACATGCCGTTGGTGGCGGCCGAGCCGAAGGCGATGACGAAGAAGTGGGCGTACTTCCAGGCGTAGGACCAGTTGAGCGGGTCGTTGGGGTCGTCGGACGGCTGCGGCTGCAGCACCACGTCGCCCCTCTTCTTTAGTCCTTCCTGGGGGCCTGTTGTGTCTGGACGCGGGGAGCGTTAGTATGGGTGCTTCTACAAAGGGGAAAAGCGACTCACCATTCTCCTGCTCGCCTAGCCTGACAGTTCCCAGCGGAACTCCGCCATTCTTGTCTTCTAGCACTCCCCAACCCATCCTGATATATTTCTAATACACAGCCGCAAACGCGACTAGAAGATACAAGGCGAGAAAAAAAAACTGATTACGCGCAGCCGGATCGGTTGTGGTGCGCCCTCAAACACGATGGCAAAAATACACAATGAAGACCGGCCCCGTTGTCGTCGTCGTGCTCGGTCGGCTTCGGTCGGACAGTCGGCGTCGTCGTCGGCTAACAGCAGCAAAAAAGAATGGCGGGAAGGAAGAAAAAGGAGTGAAGGCTGTTCCAAAACTGCAACTATCCGGTAGTATGCAGGCCAAGTCCGGTTGGCGACGAAGAAGAAAGAGGAAAGAAAGAAAGAAAGAAACAAAAAAAGGTTAAAGAACAGGTGATGGGAAAGGGAAAGGGGTCCCAAAAACAGAATGCTTCGAGAACGGGGCCGGCCGTTTATGATGGATGTTTGTCGTCGTCAACCGCAGTTGGGAGCAGGGGCCGGCGGGACAGGGGACGAC
>PYSQ01000109.1:0-78897 GCA_003049435.1 Nakataea oryzae | reverse complement strand
CCCTCCCCCCTGCCTCCTCCCCCCCAGTCGGCGGAGACCACCAAACGCACGCCCGCACCCACCATCACACCACGCACACCCTCCACTCGCACGCCCATCCCCCCTGGTTCTCTCTTGTCTACCCCGTCCACACACTCCTCCAGAAGCTACCTAGCCCACTAGGCAGTTCCTGGCCCTGGGAAAAAGAAGGAGACGAAAAAAAGTAGAGAAGACCCTCACCCCAGCCTGTACCGAGCTCTGTAAACCGCCAGCCCGGGAGCGAAAACATATAAGTCCTCTGGCCTCGCACACCACCGCACCGACCTTGTCTTCGCTGTTGCGCACCACCACCTCGGGCCCCTCCTTTTTATCTCTTCACCCTCCTTCGACAACATCAGAGAGACAAAAGGAGAAGACGAAGAACAACAACAACAACAAGACCAAGCAAAAGGCAAACAACACTTGTCGCCCTCGCCGTCGCTCACTAGTCTTTGCCAACCCACACACCCACAGACCAAAGAGATGGAACTCATGGAGCTCGTCGACCACGAGCCTGCGGCTCGCCCCTTCCAGTGCGACTGGCAATCCTGCAACAAGGTATGCCGCCGACGCCAACATGTACCACCACACCGACACCACCAACATCGCCTGGGCGTCACGACTCCGTCATGGACTTTGCATCTCTGCCTTGCTCTCCCCCCCTCGGGGCTGGCCGCCTTGCGGCAAGCTCTGGTTGGGGAGTCGGCGTCATGCATGACTGCTCCTGTTGTTGGCCTCCTCGGTGTGGTGGTATGAGGGGATGATGCGCTTGCGAATTCCCTCGTGTGCTGACCAGACCAACCAACCCTTCCACAGAGCTTCAATCGCAAGTCGGACCTGCAAAGGCACTACCGCATCCACACCAACGAGAGGCCATACTCGTGCAACACTCCCGGCTGCGGGAAGAGCTTCATCCAGCGCAGCGCCCTGACCGTCCACATCCGCACCCACACGGGCGAGAAGCCGCACCAGTGCCAACACATCGGCTGCGGCAAGCGCTTCTCAGACGTATGTCTCTCTCTCTCCCTCTCTCGACTCTGTCCTCTCCTTGAGGGCTCTCGTGTGCGCTAACACACTCTGACCCTCCCCCAAACAGTCCTCTTCCCTGGCCAGGCATCGCAGGATCCACACAGGAAAGCGGCCGTACAAGTGCGCCCACGATGGCTGCCTCAAGTCCTTCTGCCGCAAGACCACCATGGTCAAGCACCAGCGCCGCTCGCACCAGCGCGGCATCCACTCGTCTGAGCTGGACGACTGCAGCTCCGACTCGGGCAGCGAGGACTCGCCCTCGACCCCCAAGAGCGCCTCGCTCCAGTGGCCGCCCCAGGGCGTCGCCCCCATGGTCGGCCACCACCACGCCGCCATGGGCAACCCGCACCACCACGCCCTGCACCGCGCCCAGTCCTTTGCCGACTTTGGCCACCACATGGGCCCGGCTCACCACCACCAGTACCTGCAGCACCAGCCCCAGTTCGCCGGCCACCGCCAGGGCATGCCGGCCCACGAGTTCCACAGCCAGCCCGCCATGCACGAGCAGCAGCCGCAGCAGCAGGGCCCGCAGCCCGGCCTCCCTGGCGCCCCCGTGCACGTCCTGCACAGGACAGCGAGCATGCCGCAGCAGCCCTACTACGTGACGGAGCAGGGCAACCCGGGCGTCGCCACCCTCAACACGCACGTGCCCACCCAGTACCACCCCCAGCACCAGGTGCCCAGGCAGCAGGTCGACAGGATCGCCGTCGACATCCCATCCTACTCGACCGCCGGCCTGAACCCGTCCATCCAGAGCAGCCCCAGCAGCTTCTCGGCCGGCTCCGTCAGGAGTCCCTCGACCCAGGACGGCTTCTACACCCACCAGTCCGCCCAGGCCGCCACCTTTGCCCTGCAGGCCGCCGGCCACCCGCACCCCTCGGCCTCGCCCGCCGACTCGCAGCCCTCGCCCATGATGCCCTTCCCGCAGTCGCACCAGCAGCAGCAGCAGATGCCCCAGGGCATGTCCTCCCAGCTGCAGCCGCCCCAGCCTCCCTCGAGCCACCCGTCGCCCCAGGTCCACGACCAGTACCAGGCGGCGCCCCCTCAGGGCGGCGACGAGCAGTGGTACAACGGCGTCCAGTACCAGTCGCCCGTCGAGGTCGCCACCATTGGCCAGCTGCCAACATACGGCTCCGGTGTCTATGACCCATGGGGCGGGCCCAAGCTGGAGTTTGAGGATGCCGGGATCCAGATGCCCAGCGCCCGCATCGAGAACATGTAGAGACTGAAACCCCAACCCCTTTCGGCTCTCTCTTCTTCTCCACACACCAACCACCACCACCACCACCAGCCATCCCACGGTGGCCTTCATTAATGAGTCGCGTTGAGTCGGGAAGGGCAACCATCGGTTAGCCCGCTCCTCCACTCGACCGGCGCCTAATGTCTTTTGAGGCGCGAATCAGAAAGCGTCCTCTGTATCACCATCGCTCGTGTGGCTGTCGGCCCTGACCGACGCAGCCGGGAAACCGGATCTCGGCGCCCACCACAACACACTTTTAATCCTTCTTAGACGCTCTCTCACGACAGTATAATACCGCCGCATCTTTGTACAGGCCTCGCCCCGCGACGCGGCCTGTTGTACCACCACCATCTTATGTTTGGCATATTTGCTTTTTTGCCGCGCCACCGCGACATCACCGCAGTGGCGCCAAGCCTCTGTTCGTCTCATCGATCATGATTTCATCTTGTCTCTTCTTGGGCGCCTTTCGACAGAGATGATACCAACTTGTCGGGGACAAAACTCGGGTTCTCTTCGGTAAGGTCCTCTTCGAATGGCGCCGTGTTTGGATCGTATCATTACACAGCACGACATACCCAAACCTTTTTTTTTGGTATTCTCATGTTTTCTCCATGGGAGCATCTTTCGTTTCGACCTCGGTCGTTCGTCGTCGGTCTCGGTGTCCAGCAGTGCAATCCGGCTCGCCTTGCCCACTCCCAAAGCCGATTCGCGGTTGCCTGCGCGTGGCGAGGACACCTGATCCGCGTGGCCTTTTCCAGTTTCTCTCTCTATTTCCTTGAGTTTCTCGGATCGGGTTCGGTCGGGTCGGGTCGGCATCCAATTTTTTCCTCATCCAGTCTTGTGACGACGTTTGCGAACCAAAAAAAAACAAAAGCCAGAAGAACCGGAAAAAAAGAGGGATCGGATAACGACGACGAGCTGAGGGTGAACGTGCTGGGGGTTAGACGAAGAAACGAGTTCACTTTCTTGTCTTGGGGGATAATGCGGGCGGAAGAGAGACGGTAAAGATAATAGACCGCAGAGGGCGGAAAGAAAGAGGAAGATTGATGGAGTCAAAAAGCGCGCATGACAGAAGAGGAAGAACAGGCACGCAGTCTGGGGATGTCGGCTGTCGGTGCCATTGTACCACCACATGATTTTTCTTTCCTTGTTGTTTCTCATCTGGGACGGGCGGGTTCGGACGCATACCTCTTTGGCTTTTTCTCTTGTCTCTGGCTTTTCATCATCAGCCTTGATGTTTCTTTTTTTCCTTGTCACGTCTCTTGGAACCTCATCCCAGACGGCGGCTGCCAATACCTGCCCCGTCGGGCGGAATAACGAACAGGCACTGGCCTCTTTGGGGACCATGATGTTCTTTTTCCTTGGTTGGAAATCATGTACTTTTATATCATATTGTTTATCTCGGGGCGGACTGGGAGGATAACCAGCACAGTCGGCTTCTCCGGCACCGATGGAGGCAACGATGATATCGGCAGCATATAGCAACCAAAAGAATAAAAAGAACAGAAAATATCCAAAGCAGCTTTGCAATGACAGGTGACTTGTCTCGTGGTGAATATGTGAGAATGATTACTGGTGATGGTGGAGGACAGGGAGGCGTCAGTGTGCTGGCGACCGTCCCAGGGGTGTGCAGAGCGTTGGCAACACTTGTCGCCTCACCTTCTTGTTGCGGGTGTCGGGGCCTGCCTTGCGAGTGCCCATACAGAGGGAGCGACAATTGGTGGGAGACGGGGGGGCATGGAGAGGAAGACGGAAAAGAAGAAAAAAGATGGAGGACGGGAGGCGGTGGGCGTGGACTGGATATTATCGGTGCTGTGCCATCCAAGGGAAGAGGCGCAGAGACGGAGGAGAGGAACGAGGGAGGAGGGTGGGGGCCATGGTCGGCTGATGGCGCATGCCAGAAAAACATTGAGGGATCAGACAGGCCAAGACCAGTCAGTAGACGCTGGCATGAGGGGTCTGGAGAACAAAAAAAGAAGATCCCCCACGTCGTGTCTTTGGTGTGTGTTGGCAAGGAGTAGTGAGAGGAACGATGGAGAGAAAGGAGGGGAGAGGGCGAGGGCGGGGAAGGGCTTTTGTTCCGTCGGCAGACACGCCAGCTCTGTCTTTGTGCGTGCGTTACCCAACTCGGCGTCTTTTGTCTCCCCGTCGCCTGCCTCTTTTGGCCTTGTGCCACGCGATCGATGGTTCTGTGCTGGCCTGTCCTGGCACCAACAACCGTGGTCTGCCCAAGGGGAGGAGATGGAGTGTGTGTGTGTATTTGCGTGCCTGCCTAGACGGGAGGTGGAGCGGGCGGGTAGGTAGGATGCTGCGGGCGGCACCAAGGCACGCAACACCCAACGCAGGCGACGGGTGATCTTTGCCTGGCCGTCGGCTCATGGTTCCGGGCGGAAGAGATGGACGGCAGCCACGCCGCGCACTGCAGGGCGCTCGACACGTCGCGTAGGTGCGGCTCCGCGTGGCGGCGAGTCGAGAAGGACGAGCGAAATGGATGGGTGCTGGATGCCTGCCTCCGCGCACTCCAAATCTCACTGCTCTCTGGCACCGAGGATGCTGCACGACGATGGATTTCATTTGTACGACGCGAGGTGAAACGGAAGGGAAAATGCAGGAGCAAGAAGCAGGAGAGGACGATGAGAATGGAGGACAGCAAAAGCGAAAAAGTTTTCGTTTTTTTCGTCGAGCAGCCCAACGAAAAAAAATCCCCCGGCCAGCGGTTGGAATGAAGCGAGGGCCGTTGCAAGTTTCTCCGCCAGTCGCAGCCCTCGCCCGCGACTCCAGAAATAGAACACCCAACACGGCTCACGCAAATCAGACTGGCGACTGCAGATCCAGGGCGGCCAGTCACAGCTGCCGTGCCGTTATCCATTCATGGCCACCGAATTGCCGCCTCTCCTTACCCAGCTTGGCTCTGGCGGGTTCCCACGGGAGCACACGACGGACACTCCGACCATGGCCATTGGCGCCGTAGGCCACGAGCCGAGAGATCCATCTACATGCCTAGGCCTAACTTCTGCAGCCAGCAGCCAGCAGCCAGCAGCTCCATCCGGGAGGACAGCGGCCCGAACCGGGTGATTGATTGATGGACATCAAAACGGGCCGGGCAGCGTGCGTTGGATAGATTTGCTTCTCCGTCACGCGCCTCGATGATTGACGATTGTTGGTTGGAGCGGCGCCAAGCTGTCAAGCTGCCGCGCGGGCGAGTCCGCACTGTACTTGCTGTACTGGTCCGTGCACACGAGCCAGCCAGCCGGGGTCCGCGATTCTGGACCTCGGCAGCCATTGGCCCCCGCTGGGAAACAGCCGAGCGACAGCGGGCGGAGCTTCCAAAGCTGCACGCCGCAGCAGATGCCACAGCTGTAAGACCGAGACGTCCGTTGATTGTCGACCAAGAAACAAAACAAACCACAAATACTCGAGCAGAATGGCGTCCAACAAGGCAGCACAGCGACTAGACGCCATTGGCCGCCAGCTCGGCAGCGGCAGCAGCAGCGGCAGCAGCGCCGACGACGCCCTCCCGCCCATCAAGACGGTCGCCGCCGACGCGCAGACGCCGCGGGTCAAGGACAAGGTGGTCATCATCACGGGCGCCAACTCGCCCATGGGCATCGGCCGCGCCGCCGCGCACCAGTTCGCCGCCAACGGCGCCCGCGCAATCTACCTGTGCGACTTTGACGAGTCGTACCTGCTGGCACACCAGCGCGAGATGCAGCGCCTCTACCCGGGCGTCGACGTGCACGTGCGCCAGTTCGACGCCGCCGACGAGGGCGCCGTCAGCGGCGTCGTGGCCGACGCCCTGGCGCGCCACGGCCGCCTCGACGTCTTCTTCGCCAACGCGGGCATCATCGGCCCGCCGACGCTCTTCACCGACGCCGACGCCGACGGCTTCATGCGCTGCATGGCCGTCAACGCCCTGGGGCCATTCCTGGCCGTCAAGCACGCCGCGCCCGCCATGCAGCGCACGGGGGCCGGCAAGCCGCAGCCGGGCGGCAGCGTCATCATGACGGCGTCGGTGGCCGGCCTGCGGTCCAACGCGGGGCCATCGCCCTACAGTGCCAGCAAGGCCGCCGTCGTGTCGCTGGCCCAGACCACGTCGTACCAGCTCGCCGGCACGGGCGTCCGCGTCAACGCCATCTGCCCGGGCCTGATCGAGACGGGCATGACGGCGCCCGTGTTTGAGGGCGCGAGGAAGCGCGGCACCGAGGGCAAGGTCGGCCAGCTGAACCCGCTCAAGCGGGCGGCGCACGCCGACGAGGTCGCACGCGTCGCCCTGTTCCTCGGTAGCGACGAGAGCTCCTACGTCAATGGCCAGGCCTGGGCCGTCGATGGCGGGCTCAGCGCGGGACACCCGTATGTTCCGGGCAAGACGAGCTAGAGTGGGTTAGGCTTATACTTTTTTTTTTTTTTTTTTTTTTGGAAATGCGATTCCGTTTACTCGCCCTAGCATGCTTGCTGTCCAAAAGAATTTTGAGCGTAGATGTTGTGTAGCAAGTGATGTGGGCGAATGTTGTGCTTTTTTTTTTTTTTTAAAAAAAAAACTGTGCTGCTTTGATCTTTGCTGGAAACCCCACCACTATCAAAATCGCAATTGAAAGCGTCCAGGACCCCACTACTCGGCTTCCTGAGACTATGGCTGAACCGCAGATTGACGACAGTGCGATAACGCAACAACAGAGGGAGGCCAACGAGGCCCCACGCCCAGGCAGGCAGCAGAAGGGGGAGACGAAGAAGAAGCCAAAGGCAGAAAACCCCATCACCGCAGCCGTGCAAAAATGGCTCACCGCTGTCTCCCAGGCCCCAGCGCAGCAGAAACAGCTGCTCGACTCGGCGCCCAAGCGCTGGGTCGTCTACGAGCCCATGGTGCTCCTGCCGAGCGGCAGCTTCGCCTCGGAGGCCTGGCGCGATGCCCTTCGCAGCGCCGGGGCCGAGCAGACCTCTCTGCTCTGGAGCGACATCCTCGCCGAGCTCGGGGCCCGCTCCGCGGCGGCGGCGCCGACGCACCTCGCTGTGAACGAGGGCATACCGTTGCACCTGGCGCAGGGCCAGGGCGGCGACACGACGGGCGCGTCTTCTGCCGGGGGGAGTAGCAGCGGTGCCGGCAACGCCCAAGAGAAGGGAGAAAACGTCCTGCGCAGCCCGAGCGGCCTGCGGATGCTGCACGGGGACTTTGGGCCCGCGGCTGTACTGTCGCCGCCGGGTGCCGCAGCAGCCAGGGCCGGCGGCGGCGGCGGCCAAGCCTCGGAACGCGACTTTGAGCGCGCCTTCTGGGTGTCGACCAAGCAGAACGGCATCCACCAGACGTGGGCGCCGCGCTGGACCATGTTCAGCCGCGGCAACGTCAAGGAGAAGGCGAGGGTCCTCGGGTTCCCAAGGGCACCGGCTACTACCGCGTCTTCTTCTTCTTCTTCTACTACTACTACTACTACTACTACTACTACTACTACTACTACTATTACTACCAGCAGCGCATGGGCCGTAGACCTGTACGCAGGCATCGGCTACTTCGTCTTCTCGTACGCGGCCCTGGGATTCGGCGTCCTGTGCTGGGAGCTGAACCCCTGGAGTGTCGAGGGCCTGCGGCGCGGCGCGCTGCGCAACGGCTGGGCCGTTCGGGTCGTGCGGGACCCGGTAGACCTGGCCCGGCACACGGCGGACCTGGTTTTCCCCGAGGACGAGGAGCAGCCGGCCCGCATAGTCGTCTTCCTCGAGAGCAACGCCGAGGCCGCCAGGCGCATCCGGGAGCTGCGCGCCGGGAGACCACGACAGCAGCAGCAGCAGCAGCAGCAGCTGTGCATACGCCACGTCAACTGCGGCTTCCTGCCCTCGAGCCTGCCGACGTGGCGCGCGGCGCTGGACATGGTGTCGGGCAACGGCACCGGCGGCGGCGGGTGCCTGCATCTGCACGAGAACGTGGGCCGGGCCGGGATCGGGGCGCGCGCCGCCGAGATCCAGGGGATGCTGGGCGCTTGGGCGGCGGACCCGGATCCGGTGGAGACACCCGAGGCAGGCGTGGGCGACAGGGGGGACCCCGGCTCGCTGACGGTCGAGACGGAACACACGGAGATGGTCAAGACCTTTGCTCCGGACGTCTGGCATTGCGTCTTTGATGTCCGTGTTGGAGGGGCGGCATGAAATTTCCGCTCCGCGGGCGCTTATTGGGGAAAGGGATTGGACAAGAAAGATAACAATAATGAGAAAGATGCCTCATCCACAGCACAGAAAAACGGAGCACAATACCTCGTGGTTGAGGTAGCTACCGATACCCGGCAGTCAGCGGAGAGATTTCAGGCGTTGATCTTGGGCACCGGCTCGCGATAATCCCTTTCGCTACGGATCGACAAAGATGTCGTCCTGGGCCGCGTCTGCTGTCAGATCAGCCGGCATTTTCTTTTCGGAGGTCCGCATCTACCAAGCGAGGCAATGCCTGCTATCTTGGCGATGATGGGCGGTCTGGAAAGGGTCGTAGGGAGCCTGCCAGTAGCATCAAAGTCTCACCCGAAGGTCCATAGCTCTTGAGCATCGACTCTGATAGGCCCAGCCATCATTAGCTTTCCCCCCCATCAGAGCCCGCTGAGATGTGTGCTGCTGCCTTGGTCCGTCCCATACCAGCACCCACCGCGGCTGTCGCAACCTCACACCTGTCAGATTTAACCTTGCATTGGGAGCATTTTGGGACGACTTACCCCACGATCAGCACCAACCCCGGTGAGATTTCACCACGCCGCAGGCCAGAACCATGAGGCCCGGGCCGAGTCCGGCTGGCGATGCCGCCAGGGAAAGGGCGGACTCGCAATGTTTTAGACTCGGGAGCGGCTTTCACCCCCAAGTCCCGTTGTCCAATGTCGTCTCGCCGTTCTCGTAAAGTCTCCGGAAAATCTCGAAACGATGATGGCGCTACCAAGTAGGTGGGGGAGCCAGAACACGGATAGCCCAGCCGGGATGCGATGGGGGTCCACGACGGGAAGCCTGCCTTGCGGATATATAAACGAATGTTTTGCTCCGTCCTGAATGGGGTTTAATATCATCATCAAACACCCACCCACCCTGGAACCCTACGATACAAGCTACCACTCATCCAAGGGCAGCCCCTCCCTCATACAGGACACAAAGTAAAGCATAGCAAAACAAAACACAAGCCGCACACGCACGTCATGAAGCTCCTCCCCAATCTCGCCCTCGCCCTCGCCCTCGCCGCCACCCCAGTCCTGGGCCTGACGCTCTGGCGTCGCCAGGACCAGCCCGCGGACCAGCTCTCGGACCAGCCCGAAGAGCAGACAGACCAGCTCGCGGACGAGCCCGAGGGGCAGACGGACCAGCCCGCGGGCAAGATTTTCCCGGTGCTGGTCGGGCACACGACGCAGGCCAAGTCGCTCGCCTTCTACCCGCCCAGCGTCCGGGCCAGCGTGGGCGACACGGTGCAGTTCCAGTTCCGCCCCTTCAACCACACCGTCACGCAGGCCGTCGGCGCCAGCGCGCCCTGCACCCCGCTGGCGGCGTCGGCCCAAGGCGTCGACGGCAGCACGGTGCCCGTCAACAGCGGGTTCGTGCCCGGCGCCACGGAGAAGGACGCCATGGTGCCCGTCTTCAACATGCAGGTCCTGTCGACGGAGCCCATGTACCTGTACTGTGGACAACCGCCGCACTGCAACCTTGGCATGGTCATGGTCATCAACCCGTAAGTTTATTTTCTGCCTCTTCTCCGCCTGTCAATCTATCAAGAGATGCCCTATGATCCCATTATTTGACCGAGTGAGAATATGAACTGATGTAACCAACGCCCTTTTTTCATGCTTGCAGAAAGTCAGACGCCGACGTGACTGCGTTCGAGACGACGGCCAAGGGACAACGGCAGACAATCCCTCCCACGGGCCCCATCGCTGGCGGCACCATGAGCACCATTCCAGCCAGCCAGGCCATTGCGCCCCCTTAGATTTCTTTGTTTTCCGGTTCCCTAGAGCCCCGTCCGTCTTTGTGTCTCCTTCCCCCCTGCAAATCGGCATCTATAGTCCAATCACTCCTCCAAAGAAGAATCCAGGCCAAAGAAATCGCTCCCACCAAATTGACCCGTCCTGACCGCACCGTCCCGAAACATGCGATTTGTTCCAATGGGATTGCCCCCCCGGGCTCGCCAAAAGGGGCGAGTCTCCCTCGGCTCAAAAGCAGCGTGCTCCATGGGAGCGCCAGTACATTGCAACTTGTGCTCACTCCTTGTACATAAATCATTAGTTAAATCTACGGTCAATGCAAATCCAAAACTACATTTCACAGACATCTTGTGCCCAGTACGCCACCAGGTTTCGCAGCATTCATGGATCGTCACCGTTGCTATTCGGATAAACAGCCGGGAACATGCGCTTGCGCAGCTGCCCTGGGCTGCGCACCGACAAAGACACCTGCTTTGCTCTCTTCAGTCTCCCCCCGGCGCTTTGCAATGCCTCCGAGGATGCCACGCTGTCCAGGGGATTCGTCCCTTGGCCTTTTCCCCGTAATCACCTCGGGCGGTGGTACAGGGACCGGGGCCGTCGTATAGTGCTCGCGGCGGCGGCCAACCGGGCCTCGCGCGACCGCAGACTGCCCGGTGACCGGCTCCGTCTCGACAGCCGGCAGCCGGATCGGCGGGATCGGAGGCTTTGTCGAAACCAACCCCCTGCTGTTGAAGAAATGCACGAGCATCTGCGCGGCGGATGCGCGATGCCGGGGGTCAAGCTGCGCCATGGGCTCCAGGAATTCGTGACCTTTGGCCTGGGCCACTACGGCCTTTAGGAAAGAGAGGCCCTTGATGTCTTTGCCTGCGGCGGGGTGGGGTGAGCTAGGGGGCGGGTAACTTCCAAGGACCTCAAGCAGTGTTGCCGCAAGGCCCCAGATATCAATCTTTGGGGTGTGATCGGCGTGGATGCCGGACCAGAGCGGTATCACCTCTGGGGCTAGATAAGGATCGGGCTCCGTATAGAATGTCCCATCTCGAGGCTGGTGGTTGTTGATTCCGAAGTCGGCAAGTTTGAAATGATATTGATGTTCCCCAGGCAAGCGCTGGAACAAGATGTTCCCCGGTTTGATGCCGCGGTGAATGATGCCTTGATTATCCAAGTAGTCGAGAGCGCCAAGCATCTGTTCGGCTACATTGGCGCAGACTGCTTTTTTCACGTCACCGTCGTTAAATGGCGACTTCAAGATTGAGGCCAAAGATCCGTCGCACAATGGCATTACGATCTCGGGCTCCGCGCGGTCGAATTCATTGAAGCTGACGGGTTTGATGACATCGTCCTGAGTGGTAGATTAGTGGTTTTTGTTCAGTTCCTCTGCCTGTATACCACGAAGAACCCAGGAGGTGCTCAAGGACGACGTAAGGGCCGGACCAAGGAAAGACGGACGGGAAAAGAGACTAAAAACGAACATTTTCGATCCTTTGCAGGAGCTTGACTTCTGGATGAAAGATTCCCCTGCGGTTCTCGACATCATGTGCGATTCCGGTACCAAGCGAGACCCTCTTCAGGATCATGAAGTTGCCTGAGGATTTGTTCACAGGTTTAAAGATAGTACCGGCGCCCCCTGGATTGGCGCCACCTAGCTTTTCGCGTAATCTCTGTAGGCTGTCCAACTCATTGGGTTTCCTGTCATTGTTGAAATGGGTGCTGTGCCACGACGGCGCTCTGTCTTCTACGCGCTCGGGTTGATCGCACGAGTTGAGGGGCTGCAAGGCGAGCTCCTTGGCAAGAGCATGGCTGGGGTCGTCACGTTTGGCCATGGTAGGCTCGAGATTCGATGGGGATCGAGGGACAAATGGTAAAGATGAAGCGGAGCGTGCGGACCACATGAGGGGCTGCCAGAAAACAAGGCTGGAGGAAGGAAAAGATGCAGCCTAGCAATATATCCAACGAGGGAACAAGGGAAAGCAGGAGGTTTTGATAGGATAGCAAGGCGCAGCGCCACGTCGGCTCCCAATCGGTACATCATGTCATGCATATGTAGTATTGACGCCTAACAGGTTGTGAGCCTCCGCCCGAGTGAACCGAGGTGGCAGTGCCATGGGGAAAATGCGGGTCCGGCGCACGCCTGATCCTGTGGACATCTCGTCGTCCTTCATACGATCATCCCCATTTCCAACTCGGGTCTTGGAGGGTAAGGAAACGAGTAGCTTTGGGGCCGGGACGTTGTAGCAGTTCACAAAAGAGCCCGACCATACACAGTAAGGCTTTGGTGATGGAACGTATCCTGCTGAGCCGACGTCTGGCGGGATTTTTCTTTTTGGGCGGAGTGTTGATAGCCGCGCGCTTACCACTGACCGAGAAAAACAGTGGATGCGTAGTGTGATTCGTTTCTTAGTAGGCTCGCCGGCGCGCCGCACTCAACGTCAATTGTGCGCCGTATGTATCTACATGCAGGCGGCACTTGCAGGTGCAGGCTGAGGCGCGTAGTGGTAGCTGGTATGCAACAGGACGAATGGCGGTTTGTTGGTTGGTTAGTGTCTCTGTTCTTCACGTATTTCAAGTAGATAGATAATCAGCCTCGCTTCCCATCTCACTGTCCCGTTTTAGCCAATTACCATGTTGACCGGGCTATATGCCTCCAACGTGCTGCTTCTCCGGACTGACAGCACTGGGCATCAGCCATGAAGTGGACAAGGTCAGAAATAGCACAGCTGTCGGTAACAGTTTGGACCTCCCAAGAGGAAAATGTACGAAAGATAAAACGTTGTTCGAACGGTACAAAGAAAAGAACTAGGTAGATCTATGTGGTCTGACGAGGAAAGGAAATCTATTTGAAACAAAGTGAGTGTTGTGTGTTCTGTTGAGAAGATGGAAATGATCCCAGATTGAAAAAGACCCTGATCCAGGGGTGGGAGCCATCTTTGTGGCTCATTTGGCTGCATGCGTTTGGTTGGGGCGCCGGCAGTAGCACCCCTTCAGTTACTCAAGAGACAGGCTTCCTAGGCGCTTCACAGCGCCACCCTGAAGAACTTGGCCACGCACGGCACGCCGGCCTCGTTCATGGCAAACAGCATGTAGTAGCCCGGGATGACGACGCCATAATCCCCGGGCATGGTGAGGGTGAAGGCGGCGCCGCCGCCAACGGCGGCCTGGCCCTCGAGCGGGATACGGCGCTGGTCCGTGTTGACGCCGTGGGTGGTGGCGCCGACCCGGATCATGCTGAAGGTGTAGCTCCCCTCGGCGCCCATGGCCACCGTCAGCTGGCCGCCGGCCTTGACGACGACGCGGCCGTCGACGGCGGGGCCGAGCGACTGGATGACGGGTCGGGCGGCGGGCGTCTTGCCGTCGGCCTCAAACAGGTACGGCGGGCTGTAGAACTGGCCGTCGAACTGGGCCGACGCGCTGGCGCCGCCCGAGAAGACGGTGCCGTCGGCCATGAGGAGCGCCGTCGACTGGTAGCCGCGCGCGCCCGCCTGCGCCTGAACCACGGCCGAGGCCTTGCCCGCCTCGAGGTCCCAGAGCTCCGCGGACAGCTGCGCGCTGGCGCCGGCGCCGGCTGACACCTGTGCGCCCGCACCAGCACCAGCATCGACACCAACACCGGCACCAGCTCCAGCATTGACACCAACACCGGCACCAGCTCCAGCACCGACACCGGCATCGGCTCCAGCACCAACACCCGCATCAGCACCGGTTCCAGCACCCGCACCGGCCGAGAAATGCGCGCCTGCACCACCACTGACACCGGCTCCAGCTCCAGAACCAGCCGAAAAGTGCGCGCCGGCACCAATACCAGCACCAGTTCCAGCTCCAGCACCGACACCTGCACCACCACCAACACTAGCTCCAGCACCAGCTCCAGCCGAAAAGTGCGCGCCGGCGCCGGCACCGACACCAGCACCAACACCAACATCGGCTCCAGCACCGGCACCGGCACCAGCACCGGCATCGACGCCAGCACCGGCACCGACGCCAGCACCAACACCGGCCGAGAGCGACATCTGGCTATAACCGCCGACGACAAACACCTTGCCGTCGGGCAGCACGACGCCGTTGGCGAAGCCGCGGGGGTAGCGGCCGTCGGGCAGGCGCTCGACGGCCACGGGCTGGCCGGCCTCGTCGGGCAGCGTGAGGACGTGGGCGGCGCCCGAGGCCGCGCCGGCCGAGTAGCTGGCGCCGCCGCCAAAGGTGAAGACCTTGCCGCGGATCGCGTCGAACATGACCGAGACGCCGCCCATGGCGTCGGCGTCGTCCCCGCGGAGGCCGGCGGAGCTCGTGGCGCCCTCGCCGCGCGTGTCGAACCAGTTCATGCCCCTGGACGGGCCGGCCTGCAGCACCAGCCCCGCCTTCCAGGCGAAGAGCCAGGCGTGGCCGTCAGGGAACAGGCCGCCGCCCTGCAGCGACATGGAGTCGACGGAGCAGCCCGGCAGCCGCGTCCACGCGTTGGCCGCCACGTCGAAGAGCTCGCCGTTGCGCTTGGCGGACCCGGAGAAGGAGCCTCCGATGGTGAAGATCTTGCCGTCGCAGCTGTAAGATAAGAAAACAGGCTTTCTGGTTAGAGCTGGACCCGCGAGGAAACACACACACACACACACATCCGAGATCACTCACGTGGTCGCGCTGGACTGGAAGCCGCGCGGGACCTGCATGCTTGCGGCGGCGGTCCAGGACGACTGGGCCCCTACTCCCAGGCCAAAGTCAAAAATGCTCGTCTTTGCAGAAGAGGAACCGCCCGTCACGATGACGCGGCCGAAGGCGTCCATCGAGATTCCGGGGCAGAGCATGTCGTAGCCCGTGTCCTGGACCATGGCTTCGCCGACGGTTCCCGACGACGCGTTGAAGATGGCCGTGTACGTCCGCCCGTCGCCCATGACTTTCCAGGGGCCACTGTCAGGTGTGGCGGCGATAGAAAGTGCCAAGAGTCAGCGTCTCAAGCAATGAAAAGAAGATAAAAGCCCAAGGCAGACAACAGTCTGCTTAGAGTCCGGGGAACCAGCCCAACTTACACCCTGCTTGCCGACCAAGCCAGCAGATCGCCCGACTCGGGGATGAGGGCCACCGAGACTGGGTCGATCGGGAACTTGATCAGCGGCCCCCACTGCCCGATGTTCACCCCGTTGCTGTTGTCGCCCTCGTAGCTGTCTGCCACGACCGTGGCGGTTCCGAAGGAGGGAGATACAAGGGCGATGCCCAGGGCAAGAGAACGGAGAGCGGCCGACATGTTTGCGCGTAGGAGTTGATTGAGAAGTAGTTGGTATCGAGCGGCAAGGGATGGTAAATGAGTGAATAGCCAAGAGTGTGAAGTCCTCAAGACGAGTACCCTGCTGCTGCTTGATGTGCTGCTTTCCAAACGGGTTCCAGAGGGTCCTGGTCCAGGGCCTTTTAAAGGCATTCAGAGGTCCGCTAGCCGACGCCTTCCGGTCGGAAGAAGCCCGAAAATGCACTACGCGATGCTGGAAATATCTCATCTCGCATGAGACAAACGGCTGCTGCCAACGGCGCGCCGCTAAAACACCCGGATGGCGGCCGCGTGGGTTTCTGGAAAATTCGGCCGGTTCGAGTGATGAGGAGAATTCTGAACCAAGCGACCAGACCACGGCGCCGTGGTCGAACCCTAGGCCGCCTTTAATTTCACTGTCCCCTAAAGTTGGCGCCGACGACGACGACGCTACCCAGTAGTTCCCGCACGCCGCACGCCGCGCGACTTATTGGCGGTTTGAAGCCCTTGAAACAAGGGGCCCAGAAGGGTCGGCTGGGCTTAGCAAACCCGAGCAAATTGGCAGCATTGCACCGGAATTATATCTATTCGGCCCGAGGGAAATTTACGCAGGCCTGCAGTCGCGACTGATGTAGCCACGGGGCTGCCGTCGGCGAGCAAATCCATGATGCCATCGCCAAGCCTCCACTGGCTGGCTCCGCATCCTTTCCCGCTCGCCTGCGTGCTCTCCAACCCCCCGACAAGCAGGATCTCGGCCCTTATAAATCCTTCGTCAGGATTCGTCTGCACGGCTGTCTAAAGAAGGCTGGTGAGCAACCTCAAAACGAGGTTCAAGGGCTGCAACGCCGACGCCAAGCCGTATACTGGAAAATGAAGGGAGGCACAAGCCTGTCGCACTTCGTTAGGACACCTATTAAAATTGTGTAGGAGAAAAGCTTGATCGGCCAGCGGGAGTGGCAGTTGCAGATGTACTCTGCATCATTGATATCTACCTAGATGAGTAGCAGAGATCGAGTTGTATGGACTCGAGATGCGACAGCAGCGGCTGATTAGTTGGACCACCGCCGAGAGCCTCACAGTTGGACCACCTGGCTGCCCTCCAGTCCACTTCTACCAGATAAAGATGCTTTCACAATAGTCATGCCGTCCGCCTCATGCTTTATAAGTGAAATCAGGTCATCGCTGTCGCCGTCATCTCCATCAAACACGCCTGTGTCTATGAGCAGCACCTTGGGCCGCTTCAAAAGAGCAGCCACCAGTGCCAGCCGCTGCAGCTGATCTCGGCTAAGCAGGCAAGGGGTGAGCTGCTCGTCCAACCCCTTGCTGTCCAGCAAGCCGGTCCAGAGGCCGACTTGACCCATCCTTCCAACAATCTCTGAATCTCCAGCTTGCTTCTTTGGATTGACGTGTTCCCGAATCGTTATTCCTGGAACAACCGGCGGATCCTCTGGCACGACCCCGACAAGGCCGTGCAGCTCGTGCAGTGCCAGGGTGCGGATGTCCTTGCCCAATATATGGATGGATCCCTCGGAGATGTGCAGCATTCCCGAGATGGCGAGAAGAACGGCTCTCTTTCCGCTGCCGCTTGCACCAGACAGAGTGACCTTCTGCCCGGCCTCTATCACCAGGGAGAAGTCCTTGAGGACAGGGTGTCCCCCCTGAAAGTGAGACGCAGTTACATTTCGGAACTCTATCGCAACCTTCACATCCGCTGATTGACCCTCCAATAGCGAAGGGACCGGGGATGACTCTCCAGGTGACGCTGGAGACGGCTCGGCCGCCGTGGACGGATGCCCAGGCGGCGCAGCCCACAACACCTCGCTGGCGTGCTTGATACGGCCGAGCGAGCCCATGGCCGTGCCCAGGTCCGTCCAGGCCATGACAAAGTCCCTCATGGCCGCGCCGAGGCCCATGAGGTTGATGAGAGCCACGGCGACGAACCCCGTGTCGGAGCGGCCCCTCGTCGCCACCGCCGTGCCCACGACGATGACGACGATGGCGGCGACGCACAGGTCCAGCACCAGCGCCAGCCACCGCTTGAGGCAGGCGAAGAGGTACACCGGCCGCTGCGTGTCCTCGATCAGGGCGTCGGCCGCGTCCCGGGCCGCGGCCTCGGACCGGAAGGCGCGCAGTGTCACGAGGCCGTCGAGCGTCTCGAGCATGTGCGAGCAGAGGGCCGCACGCGACGAGAGCTCGAGGAGGCGCAGCTGGCGGGCGGTGCGGAGGTAGAGGCGCTGGATCAGGTACAGCACGAGCGCGGTGCCGAACACGACGAAGGTGAAGTAGCCATTTGCCGCCACGACGATTGCCAGCTGGGTCATGGACGACACGAATTCTGGCTCTCGGTGTTAGTTCGTGCTCTTCCTCCCCTGAAGGACGTTGGGGTGATGACATACCCTGCACCACGTTGCTGAGATGTCTAGTCAGCTCTCCATCGATGATGTTGAAGTCCTGAGTGAACCTGCAGCCAGACGGAGTTAGCACCGAAGACGAGCAAAGCAGGCATGAGACACATGTTCCATCCATCTGTCCCGCTTACCGGTTCACGATCGAGCCGCTATCCGTTTTCGCAATGATACCGAAAGGGGCTTGGCACAAGGCATCCAGTAGCCTCCTGTGCAGATTGGCTCCAGCCGTAGGGACGCATCTTTGCAGAAGAACCCAGGTCGAAATCGCCAAGCTAAAGAGCGAAAAGACGCCCAAGAGCCAGTACTCGGCCATGCGCATGTTGGGACCTTGGGCGTCCAGCCCGCCACTTGCCTCCATACACCACCACCTGAGAACGATGTCTTTGGATGCGTCAGCTTGGTTGACCATCGGTCAGGGGCAGCACTGCCGAACCCACCCATGAACCTGTGCAAGAGACTGAATGCAACAGAGGCTGCCGAGAATGGCACGACCCATTTCAGCCCGGCAGCCCGGAAGTAGTACTTCAGGATGGCCCACTCGCTGATCTGAAGCATATCAGCATGCTCCTTTGCGGCTTCTTCCGCCTCCGACAGTTGGTTCTCGGCTCCGTCGAATTCGTCGAGGCTGCTAGGGGCTTTGGCTGTCATTGTCGCCGCTGATGGGCCGAGAGACTGCGAGTATGTCTCGCTCGTACTATCCTGATCGCCAAGACGCATCACTTGACTTGCAAAGGATAGCAGATCCCCTAAAGTGACTTTTAATAAGTAAGACATTGCAAAATTCTTGGCTTGAGCGATGCTGCTTACCAGCGCTTGATGTGATGACAACCATATGTTGGTCGTCTCGGAGCAGGCCTTTTGGCCCAAGGAGATTCGCGCAGACAAGAGCGCGCATCGACTGATCCAAGTCGCTCAGCGGGTCATCTAGCAGCAGGAGAGTCTTGCGTGAGTAGACGGCTCTGGCCAAAGCGACCAGCTGTCTCTGTCCCTGGCTTAGGGTGGCGCCTGTGCTGCCAACCGCCGTCCCATCCTTGGCTGACAGGGAACTCGGCGCAACGTCGAGTCCGCAGGCAGTCGTGACGGTCGCATACCACGCAGAGTCGAATTCGTGCGCGCCTACGACCAGTTGGCGGACGGTCTGACGGGCCGGGAGCCATGGCGTCTGGGAGCAGAAGCCGAGACTCGTGCGATCCACCGACAGCTCTTCCGCCTCGCCCACGGGCGTCTCGCCCAGGATGCCAAGCAGGAGAGTCGTCTTTCCGCTACCAGCCGGCCCAGTGACGACAAGAAGCTGGCCGGGGCCGAGGTTGACGCTGTCGACGTGGACAAGCGCTGATGAGTCGACTGGACTCCATCCAAAGCGGGCGTTACGAAGCCGCAGTATAGGACGATCTTGCGGACCCTTGTCGTCGTCAATGGACAACCCAAAGGAGGCGGAGACGGGGGATGTGGGGGAGCTGGATACCATGCTGGGCTTCGCGCGGTAGTTCGGGCCGGAGAGAAAGTCCCCGACCCTGCCCAGGCAGACAAAGGTGAAGGCCAGGAACGGCGCAAGCTGGTACAGATAGATCAGGGGCTGACAAAGAAGGGAGAGGAAGCCCAAAGCTGCAAAGACCCGCGACACATCCGCCATTGTCGCTCGGTCGGCCAAGTCCACCGCCGTAAATACGACGGCCGGGGTCACAATCGTTGGCACAAATGCTGCTTGGGATTCCTTCGTCAGCACAAAGCCGCTTGGTGGCAGACTAAAAAAAAAGAGGGAAGGAGAGGATGCACGTACAAACAACGACAGCAGCTATGGTCATCCACCTGTAGTGTCTCAACAGACCAATCTCCTTGGTGCGCCACCCCTGGACATGTGCAGCAATCGATCCAAGAGACCCCATCATGCGCAGCGACCCCATGTTCTGCACCATCGACACGGTCGCATCGAGCCTCGACTCCATGGCCGCCATGCACGGCGCCTGTCTCTTGCGGGCCGCGCGCGCGATAACGAACGAAAGCAGGCCCGCGGCCGCGGCCACCGCCAGCGGCGCCAGAAAGACGAGGCCGAGCGCGCGGTGCAGCAGCCACAGCGCGACGGCGGCCTGGAGCGCGTTGGCCCACAGCTCGTGGCACGACTCGAGCCCTGCGACGGCCTTCTCGACGTCGCCGCTGACCAGCGTGACGACGCGGCCCTTGCCGTCGTCGTCGCCGTGCGCGGCCCCCCCTCCCGCGGCATCCAGGGCCAGCACCCTCCGGTAGATGACGCCGATGAGCAGGCCGCGCGTCTGGATGACGCTGCGGTCGACCCAGTGCCAGTACCAGCCCGCCGAGATGGCGATGCCGAGGTAGGCCGCCGCGTAGGCTGCGACGATGGGGAGGCCCAGCTCGTTCGGGGCCGATGGGTCCGTCGGGTCCTTGTCGAGGAACTCGGAGAGCTTCTGGAGCAGGAGAGGCTGAGAGATGACAAAGACTATCTGCAGGAGACGAGGGATGATCGGGCGGATGAATGACCACCCCAGAGCCCAGACTAGGAGCTTGGTGGCCGAGACAGCACCTTCGCTGGGGACAAGATCGTCGCCGGATCCAGGAAGGGTGTCCTTGAGCCTGGCCATGACTGCCTTTTGCTTCATCTGCTTGTCCATTGGGTAAAGATCCTGAAGCGCCAGGCAGTGACGGTACCCATGCAGGACCAGGCCGTTCAGCCAAAAGAAGAGCCGCTGGCTGTAGACGCTGTTGAGATCCTGCGGGGCTGGACCGCCGGTATCGTCATGGTTTCTCCGAGTCCCCTTGGGAAGACGTCTGGCCTCTAACATTACGAGGGCGCACTCGGTTGCCAGTGTTGCGACGAGCAGCATAGGCAAGGCAACGTAGTAGTACTGGCGAACGGTCCATAGCGTCCGCAGCCGTACAGCATCTGCCACGACCGAGACGGAAAGGTAGCAGAGCAGGACACTGCAAGGGCGGATGCGGAAACGGTGCGTCCGGTATGACAAACCGGCGCATGCCACCGCGCAAAGCACGCTCACAACTGCGGCCGCGACCGTACATCTGGTATTAGGTGCTCTCAGGACCTGCCAAGTAACGAGAAACGCCACGCGCAGGCAGATGTGTACACCATGGAGAAGCTGTCAAGAAATCATGGTTAGCAGGAATGCCGAGATGGCGGGAAAGGGCTTGGCTGGCCGATGGAGAATATTCTTACGCTCTTGGAGAGGGAATTTCTTCTTTCCCGCAGCTCCGTCGCGGTGGCAGCATCTCTTCCACGGAGTTTGTTGGCCAGGGCCAGCAGGAGGCAGACAAGCAGAATCAATTCACCCGGCAACAGCACAAAGAAAGCTTCCTCGAACAAGATGGTGAAGTCGCCAGCTCGCGTAGCCAGGTATAGCTGCAAAGAGAGGGTGTCCTCTTGGTCCAGCACACGTAGATCCATGCTTTTACCTACAGACCCGAAGGGCTCGGCCTGATGCTGTACAGCCAGCAATCGCGTCAAAGCGTAGAAGTGCGCACCGGGCCATGGGTAGGATACTGGGCCTGGCGACTTCGTCTCTTTCCCCTTGGGATCCAATTTCTTGTTATGGGCACTCGCCCCTGACGGCGGGATAACAAGCCATGCGATTATCTAAGCATCTACGGGGGCACGAAATCCCCGTCACCTGTGTCGCCTCCCTATCCTCAACAACACACCAAAAGTCTGGCGGGAAATCCCATGCGGTGCGGCGCCCTCGAGTTGAGTCAAGTCGTCCGGTAATAGGGGGGCCACCAAGAAAGGGCAAAATGCGCCAGGAAGAACCAGGGCATGCCCACACATGCCAATCCCCGCCCGCCTACCGGGCTCCAGGCCCGCATACAGAAAGCTTCGCCCAGCGCTGGCCGGCATTTGCCAGTCGCTCCGCTCTGCCTGCAGCCGGGCCCGATAGCATCTTTCCCGGGCCCACTCTTGACAGCCGCCGCGCGTCAGCTGCCATATGCCAGTAATGGCCTGATCTTCCAACCTGATCGGGTCGCGACCTGGTCGGTTCAGGGTGCTTTTTATAAGGGCGGGGTGCCCTGTAAGTGGCTGTAGGTATCCAAGGGCATCCCCCCCGCCCTCCGAGATCCCAGCGCGATCCTAGATAGCCTTCCTCCTTAGCTTCCAGAATCTCACCCTTTGGACACCTACGAGCGACCACCCGTAGGCTACTGCCACGTGCCCAGCGTTGCTCCGCATTGACAACCGATGGAGTCGGGCGTAGGCCGGGATGGCCAAGCGAGGTGTTCATCGTCTCCCACAGCGTGTGCAATCCGTGAGCGCGAAGCGAGGCGTGCAAGCTTCATCTCCAAGGACCTGGAGCACCCTTGTGTCCCCATCTTCCCTTCCGGTCCTTCAACTTCTCCTTTTTTCTGCAAAAACATCACTCTGAACTCGCACTGACGGATTGCCGAGCCATCTCTGAAGCGCTGGTGCACGACTCGTCGAGACTGGGAGGCAGAAGTGAATATGAGCCCAGACTGGAACAAATTTAACTTCCCTCTACTCCAGGGTTGGAGCCTACAGCTGAGCGAGCCCTATCATCCAGAAGCGCTCAACACATGCCGTTGCTCCAAGGGACTACCGAGGCCCCGGTCCCTCTGCAAACGTGCGGTCTGGCCCGTGATGGGAAGAGTCCAGGCGCCCCATGTCCAATTCATGCGCACCAGTCAGTACTCGAAGCCGTGTCATGCGACGCAGCAGCAACGACTCCAGCGCCTGGTGGTCTCGCGATCGGAAGGGTGCATGCTCGGCAGCACATATCAGGTCCGCAACAGGCTTTCGGGGACCATCCGACTGACACTGATCTGTTGTCGGTCACCCCGACTCGCATTTGACCGTCACGGTGGAAAATGATTGCACCTTCGCTACTCACCTACGTGGCTCTGGCATCTGCTTCGTTGCAGCCCAACAGCCCGAGACTTGACGACAGTCGTGACCGAGAGCTCCATGAAAAATGGGGGGTTGATGTATGTTGCGCCCTCTTCATCCCGACAACGCTGGCTTCTGGCCTCGGTCCTAATGGCCTGCTGGGCATCTTTTCCGTATTCTCGCAGTGGGGATTCTCGGGCATATCAACCTTTGGGCAGCTGCCCTTTGTCAAGTGCCTGGTCGAGCCACGCACGCCGTTCGACATTGCTGTGATCGGGCTGCCATTCGACACGGCAACCACCTACAGGCCAGGCAAGTTCCCGATACAGGCGCCACAGGAGGAGGCGTCTTTGATACCTGCAACTGGCCGCTGACATTGTTTCCCATCCATAGGTGCCCGATTTGGGCCCCGAGCCATTCGCGCGGCTTCGGGCCGGCACATGATCAGCCGGGGTTTCAACCCAACGACTGGAAGTAATCCATATACTTCGTGGGCAAAGATCCTGGACTGTCGGTAGCTTCCTTGAGTGTCCACGGTGCCCTGCTTGTGTATGCCACTGACCGGCTCTCTCTTTTCGTCCTGCCATAGGCGGGGACATTCCCGTGACACCGGTGGACAATGCCGTAGCCGTTCGGCAGATGACCGAGGGCCTGAAGGAGCTCTTCCAGCGGAAAACAGCCTCCTCACGGCTTGCCCATCCACGGCTGATTCTCCTGGGGGGCGACCACCTCATTGCCCTCCCCGCCCTCCGCGCCCTGCACGCCACGTACGGCGCGCCAGTCACCCTGCTGCATTTCGACTCGCACCTGGACACCCTGAACCCATCTGTCTACCCCCAGGCCTGGGCCTCGAAGGTGTCGGCCATCAACCACGGCACCGTCTTCTACCACGCGTCCAAGGAGGGCCTGCTGGCCAACGGCTCGGTGCACGCGGGCGTCAACACGCGCCTCAGCGGGTCCGACTGGGGCGACTACCTGTCCGACGCCGACAGCGGCTTCGTGCGGATCCCGGCCTCGGACGTGGACCGCGTCGGCACGCAGGGCGTCGTCGACAAGATCCGGGCGGCCATAAAGCCGGGGGCCCGCGTCTACCTGAGCGTCGACATCGACGTGCTCGACCCGTCCTTCGCGCCGGGCACGGGCGCGCCCGAGCCGGGCGGCTGGAGCACGCGCGAGCTGCTCGACATCCTGCGGGGCTGCCGCGGCTTCGACATCGTCGCCGCCGACGTCGTCGAGGTCGCGCCAATGTACGACTCGCCCGGCGGCGACACGGCCCTGGTCGCGGCGGCCTTGGTCTACGAGATGATCTCGGGGATTGTGGAGTACCCCCATGGGCAGGCTGGTCGTGCGGGGACGGAGGACGACGTTCGTTTGCCTGAGAAGGTCCTGGCGGAGCAGGAGGGAGCGTACATGGTTGCTCAGACCTTCGACTTTGGGGAATCCGGACTGTAGATACTCTTTGTTGCGCATGTAGTATTCAGTTTTGACAATGCCCACGAACTGTGGTCAGCTTTTTCTCACTTGGTTCTTGCCGTGTCATTTTGCAACCGTTCTTTTACTTTTTCTTTTTTTCTTTTTGTTTATTTATTATCATCATCAACCTATATGAACCCTGACTTGCGACCCGCTTCAAGGGGGCCTTCGAGTTTCCCGTTTAGGTGCACCGTTAAGCTTAATGGGAGGTTGGAAAATCACGACAAAAAGGGTAAGGAAATGGCCAGGTAATTTAAGATGTTTAATCAGGAATTCGCCGTCGAATCACTCAAATCTACACATGTCTATATGCTCGCGGAACAAAAAAAAAAAACCTTCTTGGAGACGTCCCATCCAGTCCTCGCCACGTGTGATCCTTGGAAACGTGCGTCTGCCCCTAAATCGTTCCCCCCGAGTCAATTGTACCTCGAGGTACTGTTCATCTCAGCTTGATGGCTCTACTGAGCTAATAACCGCAGCTTTCTTCTGGGGGTTGGGCATCCCGTATGTAAGCTTGAGCTTGATCTGGTTGTACTGCAGCGACGTCATGTGTTTGTACTTGGCGCCCTCCTTCGCAAACTCGGCCATCGAGCCCACGTCGGCGCCGCGGTCCGCCTTGGCGAAGAATGCAACCGACGTGCGCTCGGGCACCACCGCCTCGCCGTCGCCGTTCTTGAGCTCCGTCGGCAGCGTGACGAGGTGGTTGACGGACCGGAAATGGTCGTTGGACCAGCGCTGCAGCACGTCGCCGGCGTTGACCAGCAGCTCGTAGTGCGAGTCGCAGGTCACGGGGAAGAAGCGCCCGTAGTTGCTCTGGTCCTCGATCTCGAGCCCGCCCACGCCGTCCTGGAACAGCAGCGTCAGCGTGCCAAAGTCTGCGTGCGGCGAGATGCGGTTGCAGTTGCCGCCCGCGCGGAGCAGGCTCGCATTCGTCTCCGGGTAGTAGTTGATGCGGCACTCGGACGCGCTCTCCCGGCACAGCGCCGTGAAGTTGGGCTTGAAGCCGAGCAGCGACTTACACCCGACCTCGAGCGCCTCGAGCAGCTGCAGGTGCTGCACCCTGCACTCCTCGTAGAACTGCTCCATATCCCGCCGGAAGCCTGGGAGGTCCTCGTCCGGCAGCCACATGTTCTGGAATAGGGGGTCATGCGGGTTGCCAATGTCAAACGCTTCCTGCGGAGATCCAAATGCAATCAGCCCAGGGCCCCCGACGAAAAACGCCACCAAATACCTTCCTTGCATTCCGCCTACCTTGATATCCAGTATGATCGGCCTGTCCGTAGCTGGCTTGGCGCCCTTCTCGTAATCTGTCACGGTCGATACTGTCTCGCGGCCAACTTCGCTCCAGCCCTGCTCGTCATTCGAATCGAAACAGATCAGCACGGGACCCTTTCCATCCGTCCCCGAAAATAGCAGATGAATTTGTGCACATACCCGATGAGGATTGAAGGTCGGTGGGTGTTTGATCTTGCTTTTGATATCCTCTGGTAGTTTGAAGAATAGACCGGCCTGTGGATGACACGACATGTTATAAGAAGAATTTCCTATCATCTGCCACCAAATACCGACTTGCCTGACTGAAGAGCCGGTCCAGTGTTTCTCGCGAGACGTTGTGCCTAGGAAGTCTGCAGAAGCCGGTCTCATGGATGGACTTGGCCAGCTCGCAGGCGACTTCGAGCTTCTGCGCCGGGGAGCCCGACGTATACAGAGTGAAGTCAACGCTGCATGGCTGCGCCGGGGAGCTTTTCTTGGTAACTGTCATTGTTTCTGCTTGATATCGATCGGGTAATCACGCAAGGGATTCGGAGGAGGCTGGATGACCAGTCGGGAGTTCACGCGATGATTGAGAGAAAGACAGTCCCATTTAGATGCCAGCTCTCTCCGGCCGAGATAGGTGACGATGATCTCCATCCAAGCTTGCAAGGAACCATCCCTGCTTGGTGTGTAGAGGAGCAAAAAAAACTACACTCGACTCATGGAATGGAAGCATCTCGTTTCGGCGGAGCACGTTGCCATGATCCCGCATCCTGGTTACATAAACTGCCACCGTCGATTCCCGGCCGATCTGGCCTAATACAGGGCGGACCAGGGCACGAATAAGCTTCACCGGGCCATACCAAAAAAAGGTGAAAAGGCGGTAGCGCCCAATGGGTGCAGGCGACGGGCCACACGGAGCAGTATGACTGCCACGGTGCACGCCCTAGGGTCTCAAGGAAAGGCTTTGTTGTTGCACGAAGAGGAAGCTATCTAGTGGAGGCGCCTCCGCCGGTGATGCCCCGACTTATACCTCTGACTCGGTGGGTGCCTAAGGCACCCGCCGACCGGACCGTGACAATGACCACCGGTTGCACTTGACAACATAGGGCGAGTCAGTTTCCAACAACCTACATGCCGCATCCAGTGTCGTATCATCTCTTGGAATTCAAAAACCACCAAGCATGGGTTAGCCCATGGCTTTTCCACACAGTTTCCCTATACGGTTAGTATGGGTGAGTTGTGGATGACAGAACTTGACCGGGATTTCCGTCGATTCTTTAGAGATCGTATGCTTCCTCGGTTTCATGGATCAGTTAGCAGTGTGCCCTAACACAGACCGCACTGCCAAATTGTACGTATTAGGTATGGCGCCACCCTTTTTTTTTTTAAACAAGCCCCCTGGCTTAGTGGTTTTTGAATTTCAAGATATAATGTGGTAGTCTAGTGTCGAGACAGCCGTGACAGTTGAGTCGGAAGGGGAGGGGGCGATGTCCAAGTGACTCTGCTTAATTAATACCTAATGGGACGTAGCTGGCGAACACATTAAAGGCAGGGGCCCAGAATGAATCCAAGCCCATCGACTTGGGCGGCCCTTCTGGTAGCACACACCGCATTATAGCCTGCCCAGTTACCCATCAGCCGACAGATATGGCATCGTGCATCCGGAAGCCTCTCGTCCCCTCTGGAGCCCTCGACCGCCACGAGTGGCATGACTTGACACCTGTCATTGGGAGAGAGTACTCCAAGGTTCAGCTCAAGGACATCATGACGGACGACGACATGATGCGCGACCTTGCTATTCAAGTCTCTCGGAGGAATGTTGTCTTCTTCCGGAACCAGACCATCAACGCCGATGATCAAAAAATCATTGCCCAAAGGCTGGGCGAGCTGAGCGGCAAGCCCGAAACCTCCAAGGTAAGTTTGCACTCAAATCGCATCAATTGGGGTGAAGCGCTAGATGAGGGCGGCAGCTAAGCAAAAAACAGCTGCATCGTCATGCTCTCAGCAATGGAATGCGTGGGGACGCAACAGACCTGGGGACCATTGACCACGAAGTCACCGTCATATCAAACAAGGCACGTTCACCTCTCGGCTATCACCTTGTATGAAACTGGAGGGAACTTTACGGCTAATTCTCTGTCTCTTAATGCGGGACGTGTTTGGCATCAGACGGGAGCCGAGTTCTTCAACGAGGAACCTGACCGTCTGGCCAGCGAGGGCTGGCACTCGGACATCAGCACCGAGAGAATCCCGTCAGACTACGCCATCTTCAAGATGCGCAAGCTCCCAGAGGAGTCGGGATCAGGCGGCGACACGCTCTGGGCGTCGGGGTACGAGGCCTTTGACCGGCTCTCGGCGCCCATGAAGCGTCTTGCCGAGGGCCTTACGGCGACTCACCGCGACGACGTCCTCATTGAGATCGGCCGAGACACCCCTGAAAAAATGCTGGCGGAGAACAGAGGGTCTCCCGACAACCGAGGGCTTGACTTCACCGTATCCCAGTAAGCCGGCACCACCCCTGACCTTTGCCCCTTTGTTCAACGGCTTTGACTAAAAATATCGCGCAGCCCGGTCGTGAGGACGAACCCGGTCACGGGGTGGAAGTCTCTATACGGAGCGTGCGGACAGGTTGCTCCTGGCTGGATCGACGGGCTCAGAAGCAGGGAAAGCGACTACCTGAAGAGATTATGTGAGTTTTGGCCGCTCATGTGGAGATCGAGGCAAGGCTTGCAGGAAGCAACTGGGCAACCTAATAATACCCACTTCGCCAGTCCTCGAGCTCATCGGCATGAACCACGACCTTCAGGTCCGATGGAGATGGTCAGAGAACGACGTGGCCATATGGGACAAGTCAGTCACGCCCCCTGGAGGCAGGATCCCCTAGACACGGTGTACAGCGGGCAGAGTTTTTGCGCTGACAGCTCAACAGCCGATCTTCGTTTCATTCGGCCACATTGTGAGTATTCCCGGCCAGGATCGGGTCCTTGCAGGCGAATCGGGGCTGTCCAGAGCCGGGCGATTGCCGTGACTGACCGTATCAAAGTGACTACCAGGGTCTGCGGCTGGCGCAAAGGGTTGCGTCGGTTGGCGAAAAGCCATACTATGACCCCGCATCCATCTCGCGCAGAGAGGCCCTCCGACTTGAGGCTAAACTCAATAGCAAATGGGCTGATGCGACAAAGCCTAATGGGCATGGGCAGGAGACCCATGGAAATGGGGAGGCCGAACATGGGATGATCAGCGGGAGTACCGCCGTTTAGGACGGGTATTACTCAAGAAAACATAGATCAGATGGGGACCCCAACGTTCTACCGAGATCCAGATTCGGGGACATGAAGGCCTGAGGCGCTGTGTGGAGCATGACCACGAGGCCCAAGTGTTGATTAAGCCTTCAATGGTCTTGGCAGCGTTGCTAATCTATGGAGATGCTATCCTCTCTCGGCTTATACCAAACACCTTATTACCTTGACTTAGGCCTGGCTTGGCGGTGCAGCTCGGCTGTCTCCCCGAGTAGCATGTAGCCGGGACAGAGCGTCAGCAGGGGTTGAGGCTTGTTCCTGGTTAAGCTTTGGCAAGGAGTTGTTCCCGGGGAGCCCCAAAAACCCCGGAGCCGGCAAACGGGGTAAGGGTCCAGTTCAGACTTTTCTCCCGGTAGTCCTGCGCTGGGTAGGTGTTCCACCCGCGCTCACAGACCCTGAAAGCTAGTCAGCCTGTTTGTCTGGGCTGCCATATGCTGGCCCGGCGTTTTCCCCAGCCCACATGCGAAGCGGTGCAAAACGATCAACAATGTCTGGACCGTGCCCCATATGCAGCGCTTGTACAGTGGTTGGGCCTCTTCAGCACTGGTGTTAGTCGCCGAGTGGTATTAAGGCCGGAATTCGAGGATTGCGCGTTTCTTTCCGGGCGCATCTAGCATAATAACGAGATAATTAACTGCTGCAAGATTGCAAAGAACAAAGTCAGAGCCATTGGAGAGCTACAATCCCACTCGTACAGTTAAGCACATCTGTGATGGTTGTTCAGTATCATTATAATCGGCCACCCACAGCACATCAAACCATGGAAGAGGCTAGTGCTTGCGATTCCTTGCCGACCGCGAGGGGCATCATCGGAGGGGGAGAAGTGACCTCTCCGGGCTTGAATGTTTCAAGATGTCTGCCTAACGATAGTGTTGATCTGGACGGACAGGCCAGAGGACCTGCTTTGCTTTGCAAGGAGGAGGCGCTGCGCATCATGGGATGGAACCAGCATCCTCCACCGGTGGTCTTGAGCACAATTCCAGCCGAGATATCCCGGCGCGCTGCACTTAGCCCTCATGCGACGGCGGTTGAGGGGCCAGATGCGATCCTCACCTTCGCTGAGCTCGAGGTCGCCACCACCCGTCTGTCCCTTTTCCTCCGGGAGCGCAGCGTGGGGGCGGGCAAGACGGTGCTGTTTTGCTGCGCCAAGGAAGCCCGGTCCGTGGTCGCCATTGCTGCGATTCTGAGGCTCGGGGCCATCGCCGTGCCGCTTGATCCGTCGCACCCGGCGAGCCGAAATGCTGCTGTTGCTGAGGCAGCCGAGGCAGTTCTGGCTTTGGCTGCACCTATACACCTGGAAGCCCTCCGTCAGCAGCTCCCGCAGGTCCCCGTCATGGCCATCCCCGAATGCCGAGTCCTATCGGACAAGGAGGACCACCCGACTGCGGGCGGGGAAGGACTTCCTTTTCCCCAGCCCGACGACATCGCCTTTGTTCTGTTTACGTCTGGCAGCACAGGTGTGCCCAAGGGTGTGCTTCTGGACCACTGCGCCATTTGCACCTCGGCGAGCACGCAGTCGGTCGCCCAGAAGGTGTCCTCCACGACCCGAGCGTTGCAGTTCTCGGCCTTCACCTTCGATGTCAGCGTTTACGATATCTGGTCCACGCTTATCCACGGCGGGTGCGTTTGCCTTGTCCCGGAAGGGGAGTGCCTCAACGACCTGGCCAAGGTGATTACCCGTCAAAGGATCACATTTGTCGCCCTGACCCCGGCCCTGATCTCGAACTTATCTCCCAGACAAGTGCTTAGCCTGGAGACCATCACGATTGTCGGCGAGGGTCCTACGCAGGATCTCGTGGACACGTGGGCACCCGAGTTGCACCTGGTAAACGGCTACGGCTCTGCCGAGGCATCGACCTGTGGCCCGGCCGTCATGCTTCCAGGGACGCAGGCCAACTGGATCGGGCGGGCCGTCGGTGCGTGCGCATGGATTGTCGATCCGGATGACCACCAGAGACTTGTTCCTGTGGGCTCCGTTGGCGAGCTGGCCGTGGAAGGTTCCGTCATGGCGCGAGGATATCTGAAAAACGAAGGTGCGACGACGGCCAAGTTCGTGGAAGCACCCGCGTGGTGTCCCAGACCGGCTTCACGCGTGTACCTCACTGGTGACCTGGTGAAATACTGCGCCAAAAACGACGACGGAAGCATGGTGTATGTGGGCCGCAAAGACAATATGCTGAAGTTGTACGGCCGCAAGATTGAAGCTGGCGAGATCGAGCATCATGTCCGCACCAAGATGCCTCAACCCGTCCTGGTCGCTGTCGAGGTGGTGGAAACTGCGGCGGCCACGCCGCGGCTGGTCGTCTTTGTCTCGGAGGCCACGAGCACGACAACAACCAACGGCGACAGCCAGCCAGACGACGGGATCCTGAAGGCAATGACTTCGGATCTCCGGAAAACGTTCCAGCAGCTGCGTCAGCGGATTCGGGATAGCCTGCCGCCGTTCATGGTGCCGTCGGCATACGTGCCCCTGACCGCCATGCCGGTGCTGACTTCCCGCAAAATCGACCGCAAGTACCTGGCTCGGCTCGGGAACAGCCTGAAACTGGAGCAGCTACGCGCATACTCGCTGGGGATGGCACCACAGGGAGGATCGCCTCTGGAGACGCCGGAACAGCTGCAACTGGCAGCGCTCTGGGCCAAGATCCTGCACACGGCGGACGGTCCAACGTGCCTGGAAGACGACTTCTTCGTTCTTGGAGGCGACTCGGTCGCCGCAATCCGCCTAGCCGCGGAGGCGCGGAGGTCGGGGGTCATGCTGTCGGTCGAGGACATGTTCCTGAGCCCAAGGCTGGCGGAGATGGCCCAGGCTCTACGGCCTCTATCGGGCGACGACGGCCCCAAGCGCAGCGACGGTGCCGACTCCCTGGAGCGCAAGACGCTGCTCGCAGAGGCCGCGGCGGCCTGCAAGGTGCCGGCCGACAGGGTGCGCGACGTCTTCCCGGCGACACCATTCCAGGAGGGCCTGGTCGCCGTGTCGGCGCAGCAGCCGGGGTCCTACATCCGCCACGCCGTCTTCGAGCTGGACGAGGCGGTCGACGTGGACCGGTTCGTGCGGGCGTGGGAAGCCGCGCACGCTGCCTTCCCCATCCTGCGCACCCGCATCTTGCACACCTCGCAAGGCGCCTCGTGCGCAGTCGTGCTCGACGAGCCGTTTGAGCTGGCGCTCTTCGGCGACGCCCAGGAGCTGCCCAGCCTGTCCGGGGTGGGGTCGCACCTGCCGCTGGTCAAGTTTGCGCTATCCAAGCGCGCCCGCCTTTTCGCCTGGATTTCCCACCACGCAACCCACGACGGTAAATTCCAATGTCCCATTCTACCAAGCAAGCATCCATCCCGCGTGAACTGACGAGACCTCCCCTCCCCCCGCAGCCTGGTCCGACGCCCTGATCCTCGACACCGTCGCCCGCATCTACTGGCAGCCTGAAGATGCAGCCCTTGTTTTGCAGACGCCGCCAGTGTCGGGCAAAAGCTTTGCCGAGTACTGCACCGCCGTGTCAACACAGCCCGAGACGGCCTCTTTCTGGAAGGCTCAGCTCTGCGGCTCTGGCGATGGCCCAGCCCAGTATCCGCGGCCTCGTCAAAATGTCAAGACGCGCCCCGACAAGCTGCTCAGCCATACCATCCAGGTGCCCCGGTCCGGAGACTCGGCGGCGGGCGCAGCCAGGGTCCAGGGCATCACTGCGGCCAACCTGATCAAAGCCGCCTGGGCCCTGGTGCTGTCCTGCTACTCGGGCAACCCCAACGTCATCTATGGCTCCGTCACCACGGGCCGCACCGCCGCCGTCCCCGACGTCGACCGCGTCGCCGGCCCCACGCTGGCCACGGTTCCGCTGCTCTTCCGCCTGGACCCAGACGAGGCCGTGTCATCGTTCCTGCGCAGAACGCAGGCAGACTCGGCCCGCATGATGCCGTTCGAGCAGGCTGGCATCCAGAACATCAAGAAGCTCTGTGGAGACGCAGGCGCTGGGGACTTTACTACCCTGCTGGTCGTGCATCCCGACCGCCAAGACCCCCTGGCCTCCTTCGCTGGCCTCATGGACGGCATGCTCCGCGTGCGAGACGACACGGTCGGCCGCGCCAACTTCCACTCGAACCCCATAACCATCGATTGTTTCCTCCTGCCCGACGGTGCTGATCTCCGGGTGTCGTTCGATTCAGCGTTGACATCCCCCTTCCAGATGTCTCACCTCCTCGAAGTCTTTCAGCGTGTTGTGAACCAATTTTCCGCGGTTGCTTCTGCCTCGTCCACGACGTCTGCTTGTCCCCCTGACTTGCGGCTCCGGGACGTGGATCTGTTACCAGACTCTCACCTGACGACCCTTTGGGCCTGGAATGCCGAGATACCTCCGCCTGAAAACTCGCTCCTCCATGCTATGGTGGACGCCCAGGCGCGAGAGCGACCGCAAAGCTTGGCAGTTCTAGGTCCAGAAGGAAGCTACACGTTTGAGGAGCTGTCCAAAGCTTCCACGCGTCTGGCCCAGTGTCTGCAGCGCAGCGAAATGGTGCGCCGCGGTGCCATCGTTCCTCTTTGCTTCGAGAAAAGCGCCCTTGCACCCGTGGTCATGCTAGCTGTCCTCAAATGTGGCGCCACCTTCATGTCCATCTCGCACCCTGCCGCAGAGACTGGCGAGTATCCTGTCCAGCGGGTTCTGGCCATCCTTGAATCCGTCAAAGCCGACTCGATCTTGTGCCGCGGTGGTCCGGATGAAGAGTTCTGCCGGGATGTACTTGGAAGGAAGCCGCTGGCTGCAGACATTGTTCTGCAGACAGGGCTTCAAGCCCAACAGCCGCCTGGCTGCGGGTCATTTGACACAGTCGACATCTCACCTGAAGATATAGCATACATCATGACTACATCGGTAAGAAAGCCCCGTACAAGTGTCTATGCCTCATGATACTCAGTATCGGTAACTGATCCTGCCGGCATCTCATGTCGCTGTTTTTCCTTAGGGCTCTACTGGTCTGCCCAAGTGCGTCCGTGTCAGCCATCGGGCCATCTGCACCAGCACCATTGCCCAAGGCCGCACCATGGGAATCGGCCCTTCGACACGAGCGTACCAGTTCAGCGCATACACATTCGACACCACCATCGCCGACATCTTTACCCCACTCGTGAACGGGGGTTCTGTCATTGTTCCCACTGAAGCTGAGCGCCTCAACGAGCTGGCCGGCAGCATTGTCCGCCTCAACGCCAACTTCTCCTTCCTCACCCCCACCGTCCTGGGTCTCTTGGAGCCCAGCCAGGCGCCCTGCATCACAAGCCTTGTCTCCACCGGCGAGGCCATCAACCCCTCTGTGATCGCTCGATGGGCCACGGCGGGCATACGACTAATAAATTCCTATGGTCCCGCTGAAACGGCCGTGTTCTGCGCAGCTGGGGACGTCGACCCTCACACCACGAACCCCAACAGTATCGGTTGGGGCATGGGCTCCGCAACATGGATCACATCTGTCGAGGATCCGGAAATCCTTGTACCACTCGGCTGCGTAGGGGAGATCTTGGTCGAGGGGCCTATCGTCGCTAGCGGCTATCTTAACGAGCCAGAGAAGACCGCGGACGTCTTTCTCCCGCAAACTCAATGGCTGGCTGATGGGATTGCGACAGGCCGCCGGAAGCGCGGAAGCAGGGAATACAACATCTATCGGACAGGAGACCTCGGCATATACAATGACGACGGGTCGATAAGCTACGTGGGCCGCAAGGATTCCCAGGTCAAGATCAACGGGCAGCGCGTGGAGCTGGGGGAAATCGAGTACCACATGGGCAATTTGGTCAAGGACAGGCCCGTGTCAGTGGGCGTGGTCAAACGGGGCGCTTCGTACAAAGTCGCTGCATTCATTGTTCGCGACGTTGAGGCCGCGCCCGACAATCAAGGGCAACGGCAGCCGCCTCTCTTCTTGCCCATGACACCGGCCTTCGCTGCGGAGGCAAGAGGTCTCGCAAACCGCCTGATCGGGCTCATCCCAGCCTACATGGTGCCGTGGGCCTTTGTTCCCCTGTCTTACATGCCCAAGACAAAGCCCTCCCTGAAGAAGAACCGCAAAGCACTGCAAGAGCACGCGATGACCTTGCCAGAGGCAGGTTTCGTACAATATTGCGATCTCGTCGAGGAGATCCAGGAGGTCGCCGAGCCCTTGACCGAGGAGCAATACCAACTGCTAGGAATGTGGGAAACCGTCCTCAAGAAAACTCTTGCGGGGTCTGTCGGACCACAAGACTCCTTCTTCCGCCTTGGTGGCGATTCGATCTCGGCCATGAAACTTTCCCGGATAGCTCGCACACGGGGTTACCGCTTGGAAGTACGAGGCATTCTCACGAACCGGGAGCTTGGTCAAATGGCCACATACATGACCAGACTCAAACCCGCACCCCCTGTACAGCCCGCCTTGCAGCCCCAACCCCAGGGAGCCCCTCCACAGCCTAAGCCTGCAGAAACATCAAAGCCAGTTCCGACCCGTCTCGTAAGCCAAAGCCCGGTAGCAGACGATGAACTTCGTACTCAGGCCGCGCTGCAATGCAAACTCCCTGTCGACGAGATTGAAAACGCCTACGCATGCACACCTCTGCAGATTTCCATGTTCGCCGCTTCTCTGAATAATCCGGAGGCATACGTCAACCGCAGTGTCTTCAGATGCTTTCAGCGCAATCCCCCTGACATCTTCGTGCAGCGGTTCATTGCTTCGTGGAACATGGCCATCGCCGCAATGCCCATCTTGCGGACTCGGATAATACAGCAAGGCACGTCGGGAAGTTTCTATCAGGCTGTTCTGGCCCCAAGTCCCATCGAGGTGCAGAGGTACTTTGGTTCTCTGGAGAACTGGTTATCCGAGGACTCTCAGATCCTTGTCACGGCTGGGGCACCCCTGGCCCGGTATGCGCTGATCCAACTACCTGCTCAATATGGCGGTAAAACTGGCGAGTTGTACTTCGTCTGGGTCATGCATCACTGTCTGTACGATGGTACAACCTACGAGATGATGACCACCATTGTGAATGAGGTGTTGCAGTGTGGACTCGTATCGACCAAAGTCACTCCATTCTCCCGCTTTGTTGGCCACATACAAGATTTAGGAGAAAGTCGGGAGGAATCGGCTGAGTTTTGGAAGAATAGGCTCGAGAACTGCAAAGCCACCACCATCCCTCGACAAAGGACCTCGCGTGTTATCGGAAGCACCCCCTCTAGCTACTCCCAGCTCAGGGTCTCGTTTGAAACACCATGGAGCCGTGCATCATCATCCATCGTGCTGCCTTCCACCGTACTCAGCGCGTCCACCGCACTTGTCCTTTCCCGCTATACCGACAGTGGAGATGTCACCTTTGGTATGGTCCGCAGCGGGCGAGACACTGACTTGGAGGACATCGAGACTATTCTCGGTCCAACAATCGCGACAGTGCCAGCAAGGGTCCGTTGGAAACACGATGAACCCGTCTCGTCATTCTTGCAGCGTGTTCAGCAAGAATCGGCAGAGGCTATTCCTCACCAACACTTCGGCCTGCAGAGCATTGGGCGCATTGCAGGCAAGGATGCGTGCGCCTTTGACGTCCTGCTTGTGCTACAGCGGAGCCAGGGGCATGAGCTTCCAGATTCCTCGCCGCAGATCCACGGCTTCGAACAGATACCAAGTCCGCCGACGGATTTTCACACACATCCCTTGAACATTGAGTGCTCGATAAGAGGCGATCAGACACACATCACTGTACAGTATCAAAGCGCCATCCTGGGACACGATGAGGTGCAGCGCCTGATGTGGGAACTGGAGTTTGTGGTCCGGCAGCTTGTGGGCAACGCGAGCCTGCCTCTCACAGTAGGCGACATCGACCTTGTGAGCCCTCAGGAGAGGAGCCAGATCGTGGCTATGATGGGGCCGCCGGTCGAGCCAGCCCGGAATCTGGTGGCTGACCTTGTACACGAGCAAGCTCGGAGGTCCCCAGGATCGATGGCTCTTGTGGGCTGCGAGGGCACCCTTACCTACGCCGAACTTGACGCACTCAGCGATCAGCTGTCGAGACATCTGGTTGAGGTTGGGGCTGTTTGCTGCCCAGACAAAAGGCAGCAGCTCTATGTTGGGCTTTTGTTTGAGAAGTCGATGATGTATGTTGTCTCTCTGCTTGCTGTGCTCAAGACACCAGGAGTAGCCTTTGTTCCGCTTGACGCAACCTGGCCCGACGGAAGGCTCCTGGGCTTGGCGAAGCAACTGGGTATAATGCACGTTCTTGTTTCGGAGAATCAGAATCCCCGCATTCTCGCCCTCGGGGACAGAGGAGGGCCGCAGCCCACGGTCGTGTCCCGCTCGACTTTGGGGAAGCTATCAGCCCCCCAGCGTTCGTCCGAGACCAAGCAGATATCCCAAGAGCGCCTTCCCTCACCCGGCGTTGACGACATAGCATATGTCATCTTCACATCCGGCAGCACCGGAATCCCAAAGGGTGTCGTTATTCAACAAGAGGCACTGGCAACCAGCTTGTACAACCGAAGCAGAGCTATGAACGTCTCTCCGCACACTCGCACGCTGCAGTACGCCAGCTACGCCTTCGACGCATCCCTCGATGAGATCCTGATTCCTCTGGTATCCGGCGGCAGTGTCGCGGTCCCATCACCCGATCAAGTTCAGGATGACCTTGCTGGGGCAATCCGCGAGTGGGGTGCCAATTTCGCTTTTCTGACACCTACCGTGGCGCAGCTACTGTTGTCGCCGCAGGCTGTCAAGGACCACCTGGAAACCCTTGTTCTCCTAGGCGAGCAGATGAGCGACCAAATCATGGATATGTGGCGAGGCGTGGTGACGCTATTCAATGGCTATGGCCCGAGCGAATGCTCCATCGCCGCCACAATACAGCGACATTCCCAGACGTCCAGCTCCTCTGGGTTGCACTTGGAGGCGAACAACATTGGCAGACCCTACGGGTGCCGGATATGGATTACGGACGCTGCCAACCACAACCGGCTGATGCCGCTCGGTGCTGTCGGCCAGATCTGCATCGAGGGGCCTATCTTGGCCCAAGGATACTTCGGAGCCGAGTCGGCCGCTGGGTCAGACTCTTTCGTCAAGAATGATTCCGGTTTCCCTTTCGCCACTCAGGACGTCAAGCGGCTGTACAAGACCGGTGACCTTGGGAGACTCAACGCCGACGGCTCAGTCACCATCGTCGGGAGGATGGGTACTCAGACAAAGCTGAGAGGCCAGCGGCTCGAGCTCGGAGAAATCGAGTCCCGAATCAAGACATCCAAGAAACTCCCAGAAGATGTTACTGTGGTTGCCGATGTTGTCGGGGCCTCTGGAGTCAGGGCAAAAGGAGGCCTCAATTCGACCAAGTCGTCTGAAATTCTTGCTCTCTTTGTCTGTTCGAACAGCCTCGACTCCAAGGGGAAGAACATGGGCCTGGGTCAACCCCCAAAGCTTCTGAAGCGCTCAGGACGATTCCCTGGTTCTATGGAGCTCCTTCAGCAATACCTCAAAGGTGTCCTCCCGGGATATATGGTGCCGACCTTGTTTGTGCCGGTTTCCCACATACCCATGAACCTTGGGGGGAAGCGAGACCGCGGGGCATTACGTCGTCTTGTTGAGGAGATGACAATCAGAGAGCTCGCACCCTATATGCTGTCCCAGGGGCAGGGCTCTGAACAACCCAAGCAGCCTCCGACGACAGGCAGGGAAGCCCAGCTCCGATGGCTATGGTCTCGCATCCTTGGTATAGCAGAACATGACATCGGATTGGATGACGACTGGTTCAAGCTTGGCGGGAACTCGATAAGTGCAGTGCAGCTTGTTTCCCAAGCCCGATCGGAGGCCGAAGGGCTGGAGCTGAGCGTGCGCACTATTTTCCGCCACCCTTGTCTCCGAGACATGGCTCAGGCTGCGCGAGTCCAAGCTGCTCAAGCAAGACTGGTGCCCTCTCAGAGCATGGACGGAAAAAGCGAGGTGGCGCCCTTTTCCCTGCTGGGTCCATCCACGCCGTCAGGCAACCCACCGACTGGGGTCGACGAGCTGAAAGCTACCGCTGCGAAGAAGTGCATCGGCATCAGTGCCGAGATGTTGCAGGACATCCTCCCCTGTACGCCTCTTCAAGAGTCCATGCTGGCAGCATCGCTTCAGAAGCCTGGGTCTTACTTGAACACGTTCGCATATCGTGTCCCGGTTGACATTGATCTACGACGTCTCCAGAGTGCCTGCAAAGCCCTTGTTGACGCACAAGATATCTTGAGAACGCGCATCTTCATGCTCAACGAAAAGCCGGCTCATGCAATTCTTTCTCCCCACGCACCAGGTGTCTTCTCGTGGACTGTCCTCAAAGGCCTAGACCTGCAAGAGGTTCAGGCACTGCACGGCGCTCCTGCTGCTCCCGAAATTCTGGGCGTGCCACTCTGCCGGTTTTTCGAGGTGCACACGCCTTCCCGGGAAGATGAGACCGCAGATGTCTTCTTTGTCTGGATTCTTCACCATGCATGCTACGATGGCCGCTCCATGTCGTTGATGCTCCGCCAGGTTGAGCAGGTGTACAATGGACATAGCTTGGGGGTTTCTCCTACGACCTTCCCAAAGTACATTTTCTGGCTACAGCGCAAAGCCACCGCGGCCGGCTCTGTTGCCGATGGTGATACAAGCGACGCTCGGAAATTTTGGAGATCCTATCTCGACGGACCCACGACCTCACGCTTCCCACTCTTGGGCAGCCACGAGCCGGAACCGGAAAGTGTGCTATATCGATCGCTGTCTTGGTCGAGATCCGGGAATGGAGATTCAGAAGGGGCGACGGATGCAACTTTAATCCAGGCAGCTTGGGCACTGATGCTCTCGACGTACTGCAACTCCCAAGACGTGTGCTGGGGAATGACGCTCTCCGGCCGGGAAGGGGATCTGGATGGGCTCACCGATCTGGTTGCGCCTACTCTCAGCACGGTACCTGTACGTCTAAAGATCCGGCCAGACGAGTCTATTGCCGACTTCCTGAGCAGGGTTCAACAAGAATCTGGAGAGATGGTCGAGTTTGGGTACATGGGTGCGCAGAACATTGCGAAACTGTCGGCCGACGCAAGGAGGGCATGCCACTTCAACACGCGCCAAGTCATCTCATTGGTACAGGCGGAGGCCGGTAGCAACAGCAGTTCCAAAACTCTGCCCAGGATCCGGCAAGAAGCTGCCCAGGATCTGCTTGGGATGGCTCCACTCCCTGAGAGGGACGTAGGAACCGAGATGGTGAACTACCAGGATTGCGCACTGGTACTCGAGTGCACTGTGGATCTCAGCTCTCAGGACAAGGTCTTATATAACCTCGGACTGGGGTTCGACAGCACTCTCGTTACTCACGAAGAGATGGAGGCCATGATGGACTGCTTGGAGACCGTTGTGCGCCAATTACACGAAGAAGCAGGCTCCAGGATGGTTGGGGAGCTTGAATTTGTCCCACCTGCCTTGAGGAACCTATCCGCCGCTTTGAACTTTGACAAGTGCCAGATCGAGGCCCCGGACATCATAGATTGGGGCAGCGAAATGCGGGAGATCGAGCAGCAGCATGGCATTCCGGCGACACCAAGGTCATTCTTCGTCGCCTCACCAGGTAACCACAAGGAGCCGGTCCCATGTGGCGCTGTTGGGGTGCTCTGCATACTCTTGCAACAGACGCAGGCTATGAGGGGCGACAGCGCTGTCGCTGAGCTCGAGAAGGACTCCAAGGTGCATCTGGCAGCCGGGCCGTTCTTTGCCACAGGATACCTGGCACGGACTTCAGGCCGCAACAAACTGGAGATTCTTGGGCGCGCAGAAAACCGGCGGAACCTCAATGGCGAAGTGATAGTGCTGGAAGAAGCAGACAGCGCAGTAGCCCGGCTCCTGCCAGGCGCAAAGGTGGCCGCAGAGGTTATTCCGCTGCCCAGTGGAGTTGGGGAGCAAACAGATAAGTTACAGCACGAATTAATCCTGGTCGCGTTTCTCGCTAAGCTCCCTGGAAAGGACGAGGACTCTTCAAGGGCGGCGGCCTTGGAAGCCCATGGCAAGATGTTACTCCAGAGCCTGCCGGCACGGGTGGTCCCGGAAGCCTTTGTTGTCGTCGACGAAATACCGTATTCTCCAGATGGGCGTCCCGACAGGCGCAAGCTCCGAGAACTGTCGAGCAGCCTGCCACAGTCCAAATTCCTTGGCCTGCCAGGTAGCGACAGCGAAACGAGCATTGTGGCTCAATCGGCGGCGGCGACAACACCCGAAGATAGCGAGGGCCTCCTTGCTGAGATATGGGCCGAGGTTCTCGGTATTGGCCGCGACCGGATACGCAGCTCGTCCACATTCATGGGCCTCGGCGGAGATTCCATCGCCGCCATGCGGCTGACGGCCCGCCTGCGCAGCGAAGGGATCCAGCTCAACATTTCCGATATACTTCGCCGTCAATCACTGGCCTCTCTGGCGATGATGGCGAGCAAAGTAGAGGCTGTGAATCCGGCAGTCGCCCTTCAAAAGCAAGCCCGTAATGAGCAGTTCGAGTATGAGAGCGGAGCGGTGCCATTATCGCCCATGCAGAAGCTATTTTTCCGGCTCTCCCCGCAAGGATGCAACCACTTCAACCAGAGCCTCCTCCTCGACGTCCCGCAGACTGTGGAGGTTTCAGGCCTAGAAGAAGCCCTTGGGAGTGTGGTCGCGCAGCACGCTGCTCTCCGTGCTCGTTTCCAACGCAGCAACTCGGGCGAGTGGTGCCAGGAAATATCCCCGCCATCCTTGATCAAGACAGAGTATCACCTCTCGGTCTTTAGAATCACCGGCGAAGGTGCCGAGCTTCAGCAAGAGCTTAGCCGAGCGCAGCGGTCTCTCGACATACAGCATGGCCCCGTATTCTCCTCGACTCTATTTGAGATGTCCGACGGGAGAAGATTGCTATTCCTTGCCGCCCACCATCTGATCATTGACATCGTCTCCTGGGGAATCCTCACAGACGACCTGAATACTTTGCTTGCGGGGAGGTCCCCCATAGCGGTCAACTCCTTGCCCTGGCGTTCATGGTGTAGCTCCCAGGAGCGCCTACTGTCCTCGACCGTTCCGTCGGGCGCAGAAAAAAGCAAAGCTGGGGTCGAATTCTTGGATTTCTGGTCAATGGAAGGATTGTCCAACAATTTTGCCGACGTGGCATCCGACGAGGCCGTCGTTTCGGCTGAGCTGACGAGCCTCTTCCTCGGTGAGGCAAACCAAGCGCTCCGAACGGAGCCAGTCGAGTTGCTTGCTGCATCCCTATTAGTCTCCTTCCTCGATTCCTTTGGAGAGAGTCGGCGAGAGGCTACGGTGTTCCTCGAAGGCCATGGAAGAGATTTGTTACCAGACGTCGACATCTCCCAGTCAGTGGGCTGGTTCACCACAATCTTCCCGCTCAGCCTCAGCCGGCTAGACACCGATTCACCTACAGACTCGCTTGTTGAGGGCCTCCGACGCGTCAAGGACAACCGGCGCAAGGAAGGACGTGCCTCGATGTTGCGCGTCGCTCGGAGCTTGGCGGCCGACAGCGACAATGCTTTGCAGGTGCCCATGGAGATTCTCCTCAACTACGAGGGAGCGGCAACGACAAACCTCGGTCAGCGTGACGGTTTGCTGAATGTTGCCAACGACATTACGCTGGATCATTTCACTGCCGGCGATGTGGGTTTTGAGATGGCACGGATGGCTCTCATCGAGATATCTGCAGTGGTGAAGGATGGACAACTGCATCTGTCCATGCATCGCAACCGAAACATGCGGCACCAAGAACAGATAACGAAGTGGTTCAATGACTGCATCAACCTCCTGAAGATGCAGCTGCCAGTTCTAGCCGGGCTCAAAGCCAGCTTGACCCTTGCAGATGTGCCCCTTCTTCCTTCCCTTGACTACAAAAACCTCTCGCGACTGGAGCGCGTCGAGCTGCCGGCGCGCGGGCTCTCCGTGGCCGACGTCGAAGACATGTTTCCTTGCTCTTCAGTGCAGCAGGGGATCTTAATGAGCCAGAAAAAGGGCGCCGGAGACTACCTCATACGAGTAGCGTGGGAGGTACGTGGGCCTGCCAGTCCCGAAGGCATCGAGCAAGCGTGGATGGCTGTTGTGCAACGTCATGGGGCCTTGCGCACGATATTCCTGGACATCGGCGAGTCCTTCGCCCAGGTGGTTCTCAAGGAGGCAAAACCAAAGATCCACCGTGCCATCCTTGCAGAAGAGGGCGACATAGATGCGCGGAAGATGCTCGATCTGGCCGCACCTGCTCCCGACAGCGACGGCGGCCGCTTACCCCCACACTGCCTTTCCATTTTCCTGCAGCCTTGGAACGGCGTCGAGGCCGAGCGAATATTTATGGTGCTAAGCATCAGCCACGCAATCACCGATGGCCACTCTATGGATGTACTTGTGCGGGATATGGGGCTCGCGTACGCAAAGAAGCTGCCGCCGTACCCAGCGCCTTGCTACAGAGATTTCATCAGCGTACACATGCAGCGCAAGGAGGACTCTCTCAAGTACTGGAGAACGTACTTGAAGCAAACAACACACTGCATCTTTCCTGCTCGACGGCCCGGGCATACAGAGCAAGGCACCCCGCAGATCCGGACCAAGCCGCGCCAGACAGAGGCAGTCCTCGACTTCGCTGGTGCTCTACACGCATTCTGCAAACGGTGCCATGTGACTGTCAGCGACGTTGCGCACATCGCCTGGGCCGTCGTACTCCGGCTGTACACGGGCTGCGAGACGCCCGTCTTCGGCTATCTCTTCTCGGGTCGCGAGGGCGACCTTGGCCTGGACGTGGAGAACACCTTGGGCGTCTTCATCTCGATGCTAGTCGGCAGAGTGGCACTGGACAGCATGAACTCGCTAGAGGATGCAGTGCAGAGCGCCCACGAGACTTCCCTCCAGGGCCTCCAGCACCCACACTTCTCCCTGGCCGAATTGCAGCACGAGCTTGGGGTTGAGTCATTCTTCAACACGGGAATATCTGTGCGCCGTACCGTAGCCACCGAGACCACTGCGTCCAAATCATCGAGGCGGACAGGGCCGGTATCTTTCTCGCTCCAGCAGTCGGTCGACCCAACAGAGTACGACATGGCAATCAGCATATCTGTCGACGCAGATGACTCCGTGTCGGTGTCGCTGGCGTATTGGGCTGAAGCTGTCCCTCAATTCCAAGCCGAGGATGCGCTCAGCCTGTTCGTCAAAGCAATGCGCTGCATCTCTAACAACCCATCGGAGCCGACCCACAGACTACTTGGACGTCTCTCCCGACAGGAGCTGGGAGCGGACAGCTGGCACGAATTAGTTCCGCAACGATCATGCCAGTCAATTGCCCGACTCTTCTCTGTCCAAGCAGCAGCGGCAGCCCTAGACGCTCCTGCAGTCAGAGCATGGGATGGGATGCTGACTTATGTCGATCTGCAGGGCGCTTGCCGCAAGGTCTCTGCATATCTCTGGTCTCGTGGGGTTCGGCCAGGCGACATGGTTCCAGTCTGCTTTGAAAAGTCCTCGTGGTACGTCGTGGCCGTCCTCGGCGTGCTCACCGCGGGAGCTGCGTTTGTGCCGGTGGACCCTTCGCTGCCGGAGTCGGGCATAGACAACATACTGCAGTCTGTCCCGGCCAAAGTTGCAATCACCTCCCGCTCCTGCAGAGACAAGATTGCCAAGCACTTCTCTGTCGGGCTCATGGTACTGCCAGATGTCCTTGGACTTGCCGAGGATAACGACTCACAACCCCCGCCTCCGGCGTTCGCAGGTCTTGATGTCGAGCTCGATTCTCCAGCCTACGTCGTTTTCACTTCTGGGAGCACAGGGAAACCTAAGGGTGTTGTAGTCAGTCATGGCGCACTGGCAAGCAGCTGCGCCGCTCGCCGTGTGCCCATGGGATTTGGACCAAACAGCCACGTGCTGCAGTTTGCGTCAAGCTCCTTCGACGTTTCGATAGACGAGATCATCTTGACGCTCATCTCAGGCGGCTGCGTCTGCATCCCTTCAGATGACGCACGAACAGATGACCTGGCTGGCGCCATCGAATCCTTGGGTGTCAACACGGCCATGTTGACTCCCTCAGTGGCGCGCCTGATCCTGCCAGGCGGCTCAGATGTCGGAACATCCGCTTCCTCCTCACTTCAACACCTTATTCTCGGTGGCGAAAAGATCTCCAGAGACGACATTGCGGCCTGGACTACGCTGGTTCCCAGGCTTGACATAGTGTACGGCCCTACCGAGTGTGCTATTGCCTCAACACTATTGCCATGCGTGACGGGGCCCGAGGCGGCATCGTGTCTTGGGAGGCCAGTGGGCTGCGCCGTGTGGCTTGTGGATCCCGAGGACGAAAACAAGCTGGTTCTGGATGGCTGCACGGGAGAGATGTTGATCGAGGGCCCGATCCTTGCGTCCGAATACCTCGGCGACTCGGACAAGACTTCCACTGCCTTTGGCGGTTCACCTCCCGCTTGGGCCATGGCTGACGGAAAACGCCATCGCCGCTTCTTCCGCACCGGCGACCTTGCATGGCGCGACGGCGGTTGCGTGCTGCACTTCGAGGGGCGCAAGGACAACCAGATCAAGCTGCGAGGGCTCCGCATCGAGCCCGAGAATATCGAGTGGAACATCAAGCGAGTCTGGCCCTCGAGCGACTGTCGCGCCGTCGTGGATCTGGTACCGCGCCCAGGGCCAGGCGAAGGAGATGCTATCGGAGACAACAACATGCTGGTCGCGTTTGTGGATACTTCCAGCGATTCTTCTTCGCCTACAAGCCGAGAGCTTTGCGCATGCCAAGTAACGGAAGACTTCCGGCGGGCTGCGGCTTCTGCTCGTGAGGAGTTGCTCAAGCGCATTCCGGCTTACATGATCCCGATTGCCTTCATTCTCGTCAATTTTATGCCCCTGTCGCCCTCTGGGAAAACAGACAGGCGGCGACTCAAGGAGCTGGCCAAGAGCATTTCTCCCCCGAGCCTCCTGTGTTACTGGATCCAGCCTGGAGCAGCAGCGATCGAGAGCGAGGTCGAGACAGAAGCGGAAAGCCGCATCAAGTCACAGTGGGCCGAAGTTCTGGGCTTGCAGATCGAGAAAAGCAGCCTCAGCCGTCAGTCTAATTTCTTCCACGTCGGCGGTGACTCAATGACGGCCCTGTGGCTCTCCGGAGCTGCCCGCGCCGAGGGATACAGTCTTCCTGTAGCAACAGTCTTCAAGCATCCGGTGCTCAAGGACATGGCACAGGCAATGACGAGGTTGGAAAGCTCACTGGGCACCGTCATGAGCACGGAGGTCAGAGCAGACGGCCCCCTGGCCATTGTCTCGGATCAACGCTATGAAGGAGTCTTTCCAGCAACAGAGTTCCAGGCCTGGTGTGTGAGCTGCAGTCTTGCAGACCCACGCGCTTATATGGCCTACTTCGCCGTGCTTCTCACCGGTCCCCTCGACATGGCTCGTCTAAGAGTCGCGATTGGAGAGGTGGTCGCTTACCTGCCTATTTTGCGTACCGCATTCCTCGTGGGGCACAAAGGAAGAGAGGTCAACCAGGCTGTTCTCCGAAGCTCGAGCCATACCCCAAATATAGAAGCGGTTGAGTGTACGCCTAAAGCCGATCTGGAGGTCCTTGCCAAGGAACTCGCTGCCGCTGATCTGGCCAAGTCACCATTCCGCATTGGCGAGCCTATGAGCAAGTTCTTCGTCCTCACCCCGGAGAACGGAGGATCTCGCAGTTGCCTCGTGCTGCGCCTGTCGCACGCGCAGTATGACGGCCTGTCTTTCCGCGCTATGCTCGACTGTCTGAGTGACGCGTACTCGGGCCAGACTCCGCTCCTTCCACTGCCGAACTTCAAGCAAGTAGCAAGTCTGTCAACCAGGGACTCCGAAGGGGGCAGGGCTGCGTATGAGCACTGGAGGTCCTTACTCGCTGGAGCCAGGCCGACCAGAATCATCTCACCAGCCCCCTCAAGTTCGTATCCGGATACCTTGGCCAGCAGCCAGATTACCCTGCCGGCCGCATTTGAGACTGCCGGCTTCACCACGGCTACAGTGCTCAACGCGGCCTGGTCCCTCGTTCTCGCCAAGCTATCAGCATCACGCGACGTTCTCTTTGGCCTCGTCGTCTCTGGCCGTGAGGAATCTGGCGATGCTGCTGCGGTGGGGCCGACCATGAACTACGTGCCGGTGCTCACGCAGCTGCGGCCTGGCTGGACCGCAAGGGACCTGCTAGCCGCCACGCAGAAACAGTTCGTCGATGGACTGGCGTTCCACCGCGGGCCGGTGTTTGAGCATCATGGTCGCGACGCGGCCGCGGCAGGGTCCGGGCTGAGCCGGCGGGACGTGTTCAGCTCTGTGTTGCAGGTCCAGAGTGCCGAGGTGGGCGAGGGCACGCGGGCGTCCGGCTTGAGCTTTGGGGGTGGCGTCGCAGTGGCGCCCGAAGGGGTCCGGTCCGTGGGGGATGAGGCCTTTCTGGGCTGCGCCGACGTCTTTGTCTTTGCGGAGCAGGAACCCAGTGGGGCTGGGGAGGATACTGCAGGCGCTGTCAAGGTGACCTTCTCATATTCGAGTGCCGTCGTCCCCGGAGACCTGGTGGACAGGATGGCTGGGGAGCTGGAGAGCGCGGTTGGCCTGATGGCCCGGGCAGCAACCACGCAAGAACCGCTTCCAGACGTGACGGCGCTGGACCCCATCCTGCCCGTGGCTTAAGGGTTACCAGCCGGGGATAGATGGTGGCTAGGAATTGAAAGTTGGACACTCTCCATGCAAGAAACAAACTGTATATAGACGTACGTAGAATCAGAGGATTAGCGCAAAATCGTTGTGAGCTCTGGGTCGGAGCTTGGTCTGAGGTCGACGCCTGTCTGGTCACATTTCTACCCTAGGGCTCCGACCAGCCCCAAGCGCCAAAGCGTCAAAGACATCAAAACAGATCAACGGACTTCGTGACCAGCTGCATCATATTCTTGCAGACAATTCTGTCACCACTCTGTCCAGTCCGGCATCATTTCCCGGCTTTGACTTTTCTCCCCAGGCGGTAAGAGAAATACTCCCTCAACTGCGCCGTCAGTGTTCCGAGCTGCGCGCAACCGCCCAAGGATCGACTGGTCTGCACCTGCGGCAGTCAAAAGCTCGACGACCTCATCGCGGCGCCCGAGCCTGGCGTCACACAGCGGCGTCATCATGGTGGTGTCGGGCGCCTCTATATCGGCACCGGCGTCCACAAGGGCCGCGGCCATCTCAACGTCGCCTCTCCTAGCCGCATGGTGGAGTGCCGTCACGCCGTTTTCGTCCGAGTCGTCGACTCTCGCCCCGGCTTCGATGAGACGGAGCAGCAGGCCCGCGTTGCCGATCTCCGCGGCCAGCGTGAGGGGTGTCGTCCCGTCGTCCGCCTGCCAGTTGACATCGGCGCCGGCCTTGAGCAGGAGCTCCGCCTTTGCCAGGTTCTCGGTGTCGACGGCTGCCAAGAGCGGCGTGCCTCCCGTTGGGGTTGAAAAGTTGACGTCGGCCCCGTGTTCAAGGAGCAGCCCAACCACCGAGGGGCCACACCTGCGTGAAATGACGGCGGCAAGGAGCGGCCGCAGACATGCGCCATATGCATGCACCTCTGCGTTGGCATTGGCCCCGCAGCGTACCAGTGCTCCCACTGCGGCCAGATTCCCGAGCCCCACGGCGTCGAGGAGAGCCGGGAACAAGTCTCGGGAGCACCCGAGAGCGTTAATATCTACCCCTTGATCCACCAGTAGTTTTTTTATCATGTCCATGTTTCCGCTTGCACAGGACCTGTCCACGAAGCTCTGCGATCTCACCATGTACCAAATTCTGGACCCGTCCAATCATGAGATTCGCCTGCTAAGGCTTCTCCCCGGACGGCCCACCGAAAAGGTCGAGACCCAGCTTGTGATAATCTCGCTCCAAGACAAACCGACGCCGACGCCGTACGAGGCGCTGTCATATGTGTGGGGGCACACCTCGACCCCACCGAACCAGATCACAGTCGACGGCGTGCCCAAGGATGTCACCTGCAACCTCTACCGCGCTTTGCGGAGGCTCCGTCGGGCCACTCAATCCCGGGTGCTGTGGGTGGATGCTATCTGCATCAATCAGGGAGATGTACAGGAGCGAAACCGCCAGGTCCCCTTGATGCACAGGATATACGCCAGCGCCACTCTTGTTCTTGCATGGCTAGGGGATTCCGACGGCGGCGACAATCGCCAAAGCACCAGGGCCCTAGGCAAGGGGTCGAGCCTAGAAAAGAATTCGGTACTTGATCCTGGAGTTGCTGCGATCAGGTTCCTGGCGAGCAGCCTTGATATCCACTGGAACGACAAGAGATTCAGTCTTGTTCACATGCTCAAGTTATCCGAGTGGCTTCGCTCTGACTGGTGGTCTCGCGTCTGGACCGTCCAAGAAGCCGCTGTTGCGCCGGAGCTGGTTTACATTCTGGGCGCGGCAGAGATCCCCGGCGAAACTTTACGGGGCCTTCTGGCCAGCTACGACCAACACATGATTGTCCGGCAATGCTGTGACACGGATCGGCTCAGTGGCCAGCGCCACATTGGCGTGTCCATGGACATCGGCAGTGGGTTCCAGAGGTTTCTCGTTCTGAGGAATCTCGATCGCCGGCGTCAAAGGGAGAAACGGGGCGGCGCGGGTCTCTCGCTCTCGTCCCTTGCGTCTTTGTGTCGATCGAGAAACGCGACCGACCCCCGCGACAAGGTCTATGCATTCATGGGGCTGTCCCAGGCAATGGAATCGGGCTGGGTAGACTACAACATGAGTCTGGAGTCCACCTACGAAACGGCCGCTCGGAAATGCATCAAATCGACCAAGTCCCTCGGTGCCCTGTCGTTCTGTCACTTTGACCGTCACTTCCAGAGCCCTGGCGGCGCGGGATACACGGAAGGTGTCTCTCTATCGCTACCATCCTGGGTTCCGAACTGGACGTTGCAGTACGATGGGTTCACAATGAATCGGATGATATTCAGGGAAGAGCTCCTTGACTACTGGACGAAATGCGACACAGTCCAAAACTGGGTTGCGTGTGGCACGCTGAGCAATGCGGTGGTCAGCGACCAAGACCCGGCAGGATACCTGGGGGTGTCTGGCATCTGCGTCGACACCATTTCCAAGATTGGGTCGCCTCGCATCCAAGAGTTTACGGACAAAACGGAGTCCAACGTCCTCTACAGCTGGAGGCTTCTTTCCGAGGTCGACAGGGACCCTATGGGCCCTTACAGAGCCGGACACATCAGTCGCCTCGAAGCATACCGAAGGACGCTGTGCATGAATACCGGCCAGGCCTCCCAGGATGGCGGGTCTTGGCGAGCTGCCACAGAAAAGGACGCCAAACTTCATGATATGTGGTGGTTTCAGCAGATGTGCTCCTTTAAAGATGCCCCGGCAGACATCGCCGCAGATTTTGCCAGAGCTACAAGACTCTACCAACCCATCATGGAAGCGTGCACTCTAGGTCGAGCCTTCTTCATCACACAAAGGGGCTATTTTGGGCTCGCGCCGTCGGGGGCACAGGTTCGGGACCGGATCTGCATCCTCCAGGGAGGCCGGGTGCCGTACATCCTTCGAGAGTCTGGCGAGGCGGTGCTGCCCGGCAGCGGAACGGTCCGGGCCTTTGAGCTGGTTGGAGACTCGTACGTCCAAGGGCTGATGCACGGCGAGGGCATGGAGGACGTCGAGGACGGCATGGTCTCTTTGGAACGCTGGGCGTTGCGTTGAGATGCGGTTTCCGATCAGTATAGACTAGTAATTAATTAATTTAATCTCATGGCCGCTGGCAGTTTGCACGAGGGCCGGGCTTCAAATCCATGTTCCTGGCCTTCAGCGCCGAATCATCACGAATGTCCTCAGGTCTAGGCCCTGGATATCCGACCGGGCTGGGCATTTCGTACGCCTGTCTTTGTACAGGGGTGCTGTCGGCCTCATAAACCCCCGTTGTTGTGCTCGAATCCGCCTCATAAGTCTGCTTTGTTCCTGCGCCCGCCTCAGAGGCCGCAGGCGCCCCGAGCTCGTGCAAGTTTTCTTTGTCCTTGTCCAAAGCGGCCGTGTCCGTCGCCGAAGGGGCGTCGTCGACCTTTTCGGCAGTGCGCCGCCGCCTCCTCTGGCGCAGAAATACCAGGGCTGCTCCGATCCCCAGGAGCCCCGCCGCGGTCGCGCCCACAGCTATGCCGGCGATGGCGCCTGCATGGAGCGACGGGGGTCCCTGGCGGCCGTCGGCGTCTGGGAGCGGCGTCCAATGGTCCTCCCAGGACCTAGCGAAGGTGCCGTAGTCCTCCGTCTGGGGGATGTTGGTAGCGTCTGGGGCAAGCCGGACGGGGACGGCTTCCCCGAGCTTTGGCCCTGGGGCTTGAGCAAGAAATATTGTGTTCTGCTCAAAGTTGATGCCCCAAAATGCCGCTGAAATGATTGTTGTCAGTCACTTCGACACCCTTGCCTGGCCACAGGGGTGGTACTCACCCTGGAAGAAAGCCCTGCCCAAGTACAAGTTAGTCGGAGTAAGGCTGTTGTACAGCGCCCTCTTTCTGTGAGCCCCTTGCGGGGCAACGGGCGCACAGGGGAAGTACTGCAGCCTCGTTCCGTTGACCAAGGGCGCTTCAAGGGTAAGGTTGAGCAACTGAAAGGGTACTTTGATAGTGAAGTTCTCCGCGTTGCGGTCAGAGAAAACAAAACTCATGGATGCCGGGGACCTCATGATCTGCCTGTATCGCGAGTCCGATGTGTTCCAAATGTACAGACGAAGCCGCTCGTTCAGGGCCACCGGGAGATGGCTTGCTGCGGCTTCGCATGTCGCTTCAGGCAAGCCCAGGTATGGCCACTCGGGCGCAAGCTGGACAAGGCCCTGTCCGTCCTTCCCTCCTCTGAGCTTGACCTCACGAGTGATGTTGGGGAAGCCCTCGATACCCCTGAAGATGCTGATATTGTTGTCGGCGCCGGCAAACGGGGAGCCGCCCGCTTCCACGCTGAGCAGGACGTCGGCGAGGAAAACGACATCCTGGAACCGACCGCGGTCAAAAACAGCGGCCCTCCCCAGCGCGCGCGCCCGGTCGTAGCCGCCCAGGACCATGCTGCCCGGCAGGCCCAAGGCCACGCTACCCAGGTGCATGCCGAAGCTCTCGGAGCCGATGAGGGAGTGGTTCTTGAGCTGGGCAAGGAAGGACGGCGTGCGCTGGATCGGAAGGGCATTGGGGCCGAGCCCGAGCCCGAGGGTGCCGACGGGGTAGCGATCCCTGTAGGAGGAGGTAGCGGGCCGCCCCTCGCCACCGCCGCCGCCGTCATAAACCGTGTCCAGGGCTGCAAAGGACATGTTGACAAAGTCCCAGCGCCGCCCCGTGCCCTTGGTCGCGGGCTCGAGGCTGTCGAGGTACACGGGGCCCTTGAGGTCCTCGTACGCGGGGTTGATCACGATGCGAGACTGGCCCGTGTCGACGGCGCGCGACGAGTTCTGCGGGGTCCACCGGCCGCCCAGGCCGGCGGCAAAGACGGACGAGTGCAGGGCCGAGGCGGTCGGCCAGAAGGGCAGGGTTGAGTCGTTGAGGTGGTCGGTCCCGTCGTCCCTGAAGCCCACGTGCGCCATGAGGGCCTGCCAGGGCCCGTCGGGGCCAAAGGTTGCCGGGCTGGTCTGGGCGTGATTGTTGTGGTCGTTGGACCAGGCCATCTCGATGATGCCACCGCCGGCCTGGGCGCCGGCGCGGGGGACCAGCCAGGCCTGCGCGACGACGAGGACCGCGACGGCCTGGCACAGGCGGCGGGTTCCGCCATGGCCTGGCATGGGTGGTAGCGTGCGCCTGGTTTCGGTTGGTCAGATGGATTGACGCCTCATCTCTACAGACATGGAAGCCCGCGGGGGATTGAGTCTAGTGGTGTGTGTCTGTATGTCTGGCTGTGTTGCGGCATGTGCGGACCGATCCGGAATCGCATTGCATAGCGCGAGCAGTAGGCGAAACAAACAAGAAAGTGCAGCAAAACCCTCCCTGTCGAGACTGAAAGGAGCCGGAGTGGGATCCAATCTTGGTCCCTGGTCCGACGGGAAGGATTGTCTCCATAAGCTGCCTGTCTTGGGACTGCTTACAGTCGGAGGACAAAAATATCGGTAATTTTTCCACCTGCCAACCCACCTCGCACATTACACTTATATTTCAATCAAGTATAACAAAGCAACCAAAATTCCAATAAAAATAAAAAATATACTATTGAAAAATTTAAAGCTTCCATATTATAAAAATATTTTAGTTTTATTTTTAATTTAATTTAATTAATAAATAATAATCGTTTATAATTTAGGTAGCTATTTTATACCGTTTTTTAATACCTTTTTTTTAAATTTAATTTTTTAAATATACATATATATATTACATATAACTTATTTTATATTTTTATTCGGTAAATAAATGGAAATCATTTATAATTTTAAATTTTAAATTTAATTTTATCCATTTATGGAAAATTTTCCTTAATATTGAAATTCAGGTACTAAAAATTTATTAAGCTAATTTTTATTTGGAAAATAAATATATAAATTAAAAAATATATAATAGCGTTTATATTAGGAATAAAAATAAACAATAAATATTAATATTAAATTTAAGCTTTTAACTTTTTAATGATATATTTTATATAAAAATTGATGTATTTGCTATTATATAGTGCTCGATTGAAATTGAAGGGTGGTAAGTAGGGTGGGCTGCTAGGTGGGGAAAAAAAATTACCGATACTTTTGTCCTCCGACTGTACATCCCCTGCGGCCAAGTCCCGCTCTTCATTCATTGGCGAGGCCGCCGACGATCCTCTCGGCGGTTGCGTCCGTTTTCAGCGCGCGGAACACCAATCCTGGCCCTCCATTCCAAATGTGACGTGGTGGCATATGGGTGGGGGAGCTACAAGACTGTACGGTACCGTTAGTTCTAGGTCTAGCGTCTGCGTTTTCCGGCGCCGGGCACACGCCGCAAGGAACAAGGGCGGCGAGGCCACTTTGATGTTGACGATCTCCCGCACTCTGTACTACCATTGGCGCGCGCATCTGTAGCCGTATCGGCCACTGCCATGAATGTATGCACGCCCATATCTTGCGTCCAAGGACAGCTAAAAGCTTAGATCAGCTCCAGCACGGCTGGCGTCGCTTTACCGCCATCAACAAGCGCCTTTGCCTCTCCCTTCATCAGCCCCGGCGACTGACAGACGCCAACAAGCTCAAACTGGCCACTGGTTGGCCTCAGGACCACCGGGAGGCTTGACCCGTCCAGAACCCAGACTTCGTCGCCCGCCAAAACCTCCTCGGGCGCGATGACCATGTACCCTTCCTTAGTTGCAAAAAGATGCCCGTCCGTCCTGTCCCCATATGCTGCCATCAGGACGCCAAGGTCCGGCCATCGATTATCGTTCAGGGTTTGATCGGGCGGATCGGGACTGCTCGGCGAGCCGGTCCTGCGGTGCGTCTCCAATATGCTTGACCATTCTTCTGGGTTCTCTCCCTCGGCGGCCCAGATCTCCATGTTCATCAGAGCCTGCTCGGAATCATATGGCCTATCGTGAGCCCCAAAGAGCACCGAGAAAAGCGCCATCGCGGCCGATATTTGCTTCCCTGGTCGTGGATGATAAAACTCGCCGTGTCGCCGGACATAGTCACGCAAGAATCTGCCGAGTCCCGGCACAGAAGACCCGTTCAACGTGTAGCTCACGGAGATGGCCGAGTCGATGCGTACTCCCAGCACGCGCAGCACCTTGTTCCGCACCTCCGGGAGGGCCGCCGACAGGAGGTTACCGCCGAAGACTCCTTCGTCGGCGCAACATTCCTCGGAAATAAACTGCTCCAGGGTCCGCCGCATATCCAAATGGTACCTTGGTGCCCACGAGGGAAGGCTGCGGCACAGTTCATTGGCCGTCAGACTCAGATCAGCCGTCCATATTGTACCGTCCAAGCTTTTTTTTATGTCCTGGAGTGGCGTGCCATCCATCATTCTGGTTGTGCTAATGACCAGTTTCGATCCGGCGGCGTGCCGCAGGAAGAGAAGGGAATTAGGTGTGCCGCGGGTCTTTTCGAGACAGGCGTTGACAAAGTTAATACACGCATCTTCGACTTGGTTGCTCTCTTGGTACGACGGCTTCAGGTCGATATCGGCCATGTTGATGAGGCCGTAATAGTAGTCCCGAGGATCGGTTGCCCGGACGACCTTGGTGTAGACCATCACGGTAGTGCCTATTATGCGCAAGCTTCCTTCCAGTCCTCTGATCTTCTCCTTCATGTATATCGGCTGAAAGGCGTGTTCTAGCGTCTCGCGTAGTCCTCGGAGTTTTTGGAAGAATGTCCAGATGTTTTGCGAGCAGAACTCGGGGCAGGGCAGGTCTAAAATCGAGAGAAACTCGCCCAAGCTGTGAAGAGCCGTCCAGAGTGCGTCGGCAATGACGATGCATTCGCTGTCGCCGCACGTGAACATAACTCTCTGTGCCAAAACGAGCTCCTGGCATATCCACATGCGTCCCCAGTAGTCCAGCTGGGCGAAGTAAGACAGGCTTACCCAGCACTCGTTTGGAATAAACGTCACTTCGGGCCCGGCGAAGCTGCTCGCTTCGAAGTCCTCTGCATACAGTTGAGGCGCGTGTGGCAGCCATTCGAGGTGCTTGTCTGGCGCCGTGCTATCTTTGACCGCTTCCGCTCCGGCGGCGATGGTCGTGAGTGTTTTGACGGCTGTGGGAATGAAGGCGTCTGCTCCCAGAAACGCGATAACGTGGTGTGCGCTGCTGAAGATGTCGCCCATCATTGAGACCTGCTGGCCTCTCTCGTCAAGGTCATTTTGATTGATGCAGATGGCGTCTACCCATACGAAGTAGCTGGGTGGGGAGGGCATGCCCCCGAAGAGTTTGCGCAGCCGCTCAGTTGTACATCGCAGGGCCTGGGCTAGGTTCATGGTGACAACCCGGTCAAAGCCGTTGATAGTGACCATCCCGATGCGCTTGGGATTACCCCAGACGTACGACAAAGCCGCATAGTTGAGATTCGATGCGACGGCTAGCGGGACAGTATGCAGCGTCCCTGTAGCCCATGCTCGGCGGTTAGACGGAGGAGACGTCGAGAGCTCAAGAAGGCGGATCTCCTTTTCGCCAGCGTCAAGCTGCTCGTACATTATTCTGGATGTACGCGGCCGAGGCCGAGGCAGAACCAGCGATGTTGATGCCTAGTATTTGAAAGAGCCAGATTTGCGAGACTTGGTGTACCAGTAGGGCACAGGGTGGTAGGTCTTTGGCCAATTTAGGCAGTGGAAAGCAATCATGGAGGATAAGATATCCGGCCTGGGCAGTGCCATGGGCATAGACGGCCCTCCTGGGCGCGCTGGGCATGCACACAGTAGACGCGGCTACCCCTCGTGCCCCGCTTCATCATGGCTGTTGGCGCATCGCTTGTGCCCTTGAGGCGGGGATCTCTCGCTCGATCCTTGACATCGGGGGGCCTCTGCAGCCCAGAGGCTGTCGCGAGCGCTCCACGTGGACGCGGTCGATTGCGTTTGGCAGCATCACTTGGATACCCGCAGTTTCAAGGTAATCTGCCGCCAGCCAGCGCAGCCGGCAGGAGAGCAGCGGGCAAGACAAGTCGGTGTTGTGGTGCTATGCGAGGCATGGGCCTGGCGAAATCAGGCGACGAGCACCCACAGTTGACAAGCAACCAGTGGGCAGCACGGTCACGTGCTATGTCCCGCTCGATGGAGGGTAGCGAGACGTTGACGCGAGCGCGACTGCCAGAGACACGATTTTCAAACAAACCCATCACTGCCTACGTGCTCAATCGATCCACGGCCGCACTGCAAGCAGACATTGCTGCCGCAGTTGCTTAGCTACTCGTCCACAGAATAGAAACTCTATCAGGCGATCAAACGATGCTTCGGCCAGTCATTCACCAAAAAAAAAAAAAAAAAAAGCCATTCCACGTGACTCTGCTTGCCTCGAGCCAAATCAGGACTTGGTCCTCAAGTGATATTTCGACCAATACGTGGAGAGCCAAGCCCCTCTTGTCGACCAGGGAAATTTCGGACAGCCACTGGTCGAAGTGTGCCTGTTGCCGATGGTCCCAACTATGCAGGTCGTGGGGACCATGTGTCTCCATGCCCGGCTCAGTCCGCTCACCACGCCGAGGCTCGATATCAGACTCTGCCGGCCTTTCCCTGCCGCCGCACCTCTCTCACCAGAGACTGGCCTGGGATCAGCAACTCCCTTATCCAAGGCCCAGTTAACCAACCGCAGCTGCAGGCAGGAACGCCGCATGTCACACGGCAAGAACAAGACTCGGTCTGAGAACAAACAGGCAAAGAAAAAAAAAGGACCACAAGCCTTTGCGTTTCTTGACTCGGGCACCTGCGGCTCTCTGCCGTGCTGTGGCTACCGCAGGGAGCTTGCCAGCAGCCCCGAGCTCGGCTAGATGCGGGGAGGTCCTGTGCATATCCTCGATCTTGATGATCGGGGCCTGCGTTCCGAGATCGGTATACCGAGTTGCGCGGCCCCAGGGGTGGCCCCCGCCAACAGTCCGGGCGAGTGCCAAAAAGGAGGTCGGGCGGGTGGAACAGACGTCTGCAGCTGCCGCAGCGTGGGTAAGGCTGGCTCTGTCCGCTGTCGCATTCCGCCGCGCCACACGAGGGGGTCGGCAGACGGATCAGCTTGAACCGCCGTGGTCGGGATACGCCGCCATGGGTGTGGGCTTGCGAGGGCAAGGCCAGAGGGGCAAGGGGGAGGGGACTCTCCGGGCTGTGTCTTTATCCACAGCCATGATCCCCGGAGCTCCGTGACATGTCTTTGCACGCTCCCCAGCCGCGCACTACCCACTTGCCGTTTCCCCCTCCTCTGCTGTTGCGGCACAGGGGGGTTGGACGAGCAGCAGTCCCAAGCATCCTGAATAGTCGCCCAAAAGTCAAAGGCTCCAGTTGACGTCACCCCCAACCCCTGATCGGACGACGGATTGGTGCAACGCCCAAACTTGCACCACGGGACAGCGAAATCAAGAAGGATGGAAGAAAGTCATGGCCTCAAGTGAGGACCGTCCGCCATCCCTGATCCCACGCAGAGAACCCCGTCTGTAACACGAGGGCCAGGAGTAGCCCGCGAGACTCCAGGCCATCGGCCTGCATGCTGGCTGCTCCGCCGGGTCATGCGTCCGATGGGATCCCCGATTCCGCTCGGCTTCATTGTCCGCTTTCAGACCCAAAAATGGGAACCTGGTAGTCCAGCCCCCTTGCCCCGCCTGTCGAGTCTCTGAGCCCGAGATCCTGGCGGTTCTTCAGAGGTCGGCCTGCCGCAGACAAAGGCCGTGGCTGACGTTTCAACAAACCCCAGAGCCCCTAATTATGGACGCCATCAGGTGGCTGGCAGACTCGCAAGCGCTTGGGGACCCCGGTCGAGACCGCGCAGGAGGAGTCTTGAACCAGAGATTTGTAGAGACTGTGTAGCCCGGTTTTGATCTATATTACATGGGCCCGGCAACGCTTCCACCGAGAGGTGCTCGTTCCAACTCATCGGCAAACTCATCCTGCCCTAAGTTGAAGCTGGGAGCATCATAATCTCACCTATTATTAAAAAAGGGCTCTTTCCTCATAATTCCGTTCGAGGGACTTGCATGCCTATCCTACCTTCTTCCCATCCTCTACCCCCTGTTCCATAGCTACATCTCCATCTTGTTCCTCCCATCGACATGGCGGCCAACCCAGAGCCCATGGGCATCGAGAACGAGCCGGCCCCTCAGTTTCACTCGGTTCCTTCCACATCCCGCGTGCCCCAATTGCAACCAGCTCCCGCCCCCAGGCCAGTGGGACCCCCACCCCAGGACACCACCTCCGAGTCGGATGGCGGCCAGGGCGAGGCCACGGGTGGCGGCCACCATCGCAAGATCTCATCGGCATCTTCGAGGCGCCGCGGCCGCAACCGCTCGCGCCCGCGCGCCGGCACCGGCCAGTCGACCATCGGCGGCGCCGCGCCCAGCTCGACGCGCGCCCTGAACCGCAACAGCGAGGACAACTCGGACGCCGAAGACAACGACCGCCCCCGCGACCGCCACCCGGACCGGCCGCCGCGCTCAGCCCGCCCGCCCCGCGCCTACCTCAACCACCCGGCCTACACGGGTCTCGATGAGTCGTCGGCCAAGCCCCTGGTCGAGGAGACCAAGAGCGCGGCCGGCGCCCGCGAGCACTACTACACGTACGAGGGCGGCATGGGGCCCGAGACGGGCGGCGGCACCGCCCGCTTCGGCCGCGGGCACCACCACTTTGACGAGGAGTACGGCTACGGGCCCTCGGTGGCGGGCGGCTTCGGCCGCCCCGGCACCGGCTTCGGCGGCGGCGGCGGCGGCCGTTTCAGCGCCGACTACCAGCCGCGCATCAACTGGAACCAGCTGTCGCGCGAGGAGCGGGCCGAGGTGCTGCGCATCCCCTGGACGCAGTGGATGAACAGCGACTTCAAGAACCACTTCGTCGCCACCATCGGCGAGTTTATCGGCACCACCATGTTCCTGCTCTTCGCCTTTGCCGGCACCGAGGTCGCCAACACGGGCATGGCCGGCGCCGAGAACGCGCCCTTCAACGTCGGCTCCCAGCTCTACATCAGCCTGGCCTTTGGCTTCTCCCTCATGGTCAACGTCTGGATCTTCTTCCGCATCAGCGGCGCCCAGTTCAACCCGGCCGTCACCCTCGGCATGCTGCTGGTGCGCGCCATCGGCGTCGTCCGCGCCGGCTGCCTGTTCCTCGGCCAGCTCGCCGGCAGCCTGCTCGCCAGCGCCATCGTGCGCTACCTGTTCCCCCAGCCCTTCGCCGTCCGCACCTCGCTCTCAAAGGACACCTCGCTGGCCCAGGGCGTCTTCATCGAGGCCATCCTGACGGCCGAGCTCGTCTTCACCATCTTCATGCTTGCCAAGGAGAAGCACAAGGCCAACTTCATGGCCCCCATCGGCATCGGCCTGGCCCTGTTTATCGCCGAGATGGCCGGCGTCCCCTACACGGGCGGCTCGCTCAACCCGGCGCGCAGCTTTGGGCCCTGTGTCATCACTGGCGTCTTTGAGACCGAGCACTGGATCTACTGTGAGCCACTGCCTAATATCTCCCGGGACGGCATGACCGGACAGCCTAGCTGACTTGTTTTCTTTCCCAGGGCTTGGTCCATCGATTGGTGCCGTCATCGCCGTCGTGTTCTACCAGTTCATTAAGATTCTCGAATACGAGGTAAGACAACCCTCCCCCAAAACGCCCCTAGCCTAGCATGGAGTACCTCACGCTAACCTCTCTTCCCCCTCCAAAGATGGCAAATCCGGGAGCGGATGGCGATCACGAAAACGATCCCACCAAGAACCCGGCAAAGCGCGCAGAGCTCATGATGAGCCGCAAGGTAAGCAGCAGGCCCCCAACGAGGCACTGAGAAGTCTAGGAGTGACAAGGCGAAACAGTTCGCGATGAGTGAGATATGACCGAAACGGGAGGCTCCTCCTTCCCATGATGTTTTCCCTACGTCGATTTCTTCTCTCTATATTTGCCATTATTGCTCTTACGTCCGCTTTTCTTTCCTTATCATTTCCCGTCTTTTCTCCACTACTTTATTAGCATCTAGATTCCCACACGCTATCGCGACTTCATGATCCGTGTCCTTGCAGGGACGTATCGGCAGCTAGAACAGGGTGTTTACTCCCTAGACTCGTAATTCTATTACTACTTCCAATCATGCCTGTGCATTGTTCCATATCCTTTTCACTTTTGACCACCGCGATCCTCACCATCTGGGCTTGTTTTATCCCTCGCCTGGGATTAAATTCCAGAATAACTCCACGACATAGGACGTATCTGGCACAGCCCATGCGAATATGAGGTCGAAGGTATGGCACCGTTAATATTCGGGGCGCACGCTCCCTGACATTCACAGTCTCCACACGGGAAGATGTGGTGGCCCGTGGCTGTGAAAACGTCATCCACAAGACAACGGACGAATGATTCACTGTGCTGCGCCTCTATACAGCCAGGTCCGAGTCGGCGTGCAACGGAGTCTCCTGACACCGCTCTCTTGAACTCGCAACCTTGCCACCCGAGATTCCTTCCATGAGGCTGGGAACCGCTTCCAGGGGCTTCCTTCGCAAACATGTTCTGATTCGGAAAATAGTTTAGACGAAAAACACACCCATTTAGTCGTACTCCATGTTCCGCCCTTGGATCCCAAGATAGTCCTTTGCTCAGAGAGGCTTTTTCGCCATGGCAGTCTGTCTCCACAGAACTTCGACCCATGACGACAGACAGTTAGCGGATGACCTCTGGAGAAGGAACCTTGACCAAGACCCAGCCGGCCACACGCACAGAGCAAAAGGGCGGAGACTCTCTTGCGACCGCCGAATAAAGCCGATACTTGTCATGCTATATAGCATTAACACGGCTTCGCCCCGTTTAGTAGAGCCCATACCCACATCCCGTGCCGCCACCATCCATCAGGGGCCTCCCTCGCTTTGCCTCTCCCTGATCCCCGCGGCTGGAGAGATCCCCGTCTACCCTTTCCTGCTCAAGCTCAGGTCAGGAAGATTGGGCTTCCCTCGCCTGTTTCACCATTGTTCAGGACAAAAGGGGCTTCGACTGGTTGCCAACGCCGGCTATGCATACAGGTTTCCATCATCGCCACGCCAAGTAATACGCCTTCTCCTGTTGAGCGGTCTGGATGCAATAACAGTAGGTGTATCTTGATACAGCCGGAAAATACGAGGTTATGGCATAAAAGAGTAACTATAACCCTTCGGTAGTGACGTCATCCACTCCCTCAGCTGTTACAGTCAACATGACTTGTGGCGCAGTGGCAGCGGCTCGGGAACCTAACTGAAAGGATCACCTTGGCTCAACCCCCAGCCACTTACATAGTATGGCAGGATAGAGACGAGGTTGGCCAGTTTTGCAGATATTTTTCTCCAAAGCGTGCTCAAGGATACGCCTGCCGGGACATGTCGTAAAGACCCTTGTGTTGGGATTGCTGGGAAGGGCGGGCCACGGGGTGTTCCCGGTCCATGCTCTCAATAAAACAAGGCCGGAAGGGATGGGGATTGGAAAGGCCGAGTTGCTGGATGAGTGGCTGTGAAAAGAAGAGAGAGGCGGGATCAATATAGATCTCCACCACACAAATATGGCAGCCCATACCAACCTCGGTGACAGAGGTTGTAGCCCGGGATCCCAACTCGGCAATACATAGAATAGCAACCGAGTAAACCGAACAGTTATATATGCTTAGCTCCTCCTGCTATTATCCCCAAACCCATACACAGCCCCGGACAGAGCGCATAGACCCAAAGCTGATCTGAGCCCGCAAAAAAAACAAAGGGAAAATCTACACCCACTTTAACAAGGGAGTATCTCACTGTCGTCCTGCCAGCTCTCCTCTCACAGCAAACCAGGAATAACAGCCTTTCTCCTCCCAATCTTCTCCTGGCCAAACTTCTCCAGGTACCACCTCCGCCCCCTCACGGCGCGGGGCAGCATGCTCGCAATCTCATTGACCAGGAACGTCCGGGCCGGCACGCAACCCCAGCCGCACGCCGCCCAGAAGCCGAGCCACTCGACCCACTCGCACAAGTAGTGCGGGAAGAGCAGGTATTTGAAGAAGCCGGCCTGCGGCACCGCGTAGTGCCTCTCCACCTGTTCCTTGCCGCCGGCGCCGGAGTACCCCTTCTCCCGCGCGACCTTTTCCCGCCTGCGGTCCTCGCGGCGGCGGATCTCGCGCAGCTCCTCGTCGTGGTAGTAGTTTGTCGTCAGGCCAAAGTAGAAGACGGACATACCGGCCACGAACTGCGCGACGCCGCCGGCCCCGAGCTGGGCGCGCCAGGCGTCGGCCGTGGTGGGCCCGTAGGCGGCCAGCCAGGCGCCCAGGGACGTGCCGTTGGCGACCTGGAAGAACACGGCGGCGAGGGCGACGACGGCGTGCATGGGCGCCATGGACGGGGCGACGATGGGGAACAGGATGGCGCGGTACGAGTAGTGGATGACGAAGAGGGCGGCCAGAACCTTGTTCTGCCACGGCAGGTCCTCGATACCGTGCTGCGCGGGCAGGGTGCGCATCGTGTAGAGAAGCGTCATGAAGCCGGGGCACTCCATGGCCATCCAGGCAACGCGGCCGGGGATGTTGAATATGCTGTCCTTGGAGGTCTTGCCCATGCCGTACCACGATATGAGCCATTGGGCCGAGGCGAACTGCCCATGGCGTGTGTTAGCTGGCTGCCGTGCTCGTTGTGCTGGCGTGGGGTTTTGGCCCGACTCACGAATGGCCAGAACTGCCAGTAGAAGACGATCGTCTCATAGTTCTCCCTGGTCGGCGGGATCCAGTCCTGAATTATCGCCATTTTCTCGCTCGTCGTCGCTCGCTCCTTGTGCCTGCGACGGACGTGGGCTGGTGCGCGCGCAATTCACTCCTGGCAATGTCGGCAGTCGTTTTCGTTGCTGTGTGATTGGATCCGTTTCGACAGACGACGTCACGAGAGCCCGATCCACACCAGGCGAGGTTCACAAGTCTGGGAGAGAGGGGGAAACGGTGGCGAGTCAAAGCTTGGCCGCAGTTTACTGGGGGTCCGGTTTTTGTGCTAGCGCATCATTGAAATTGAAAAACACTGCGAGGACAGACGGTTGCCAGATACACGTCCCCTGTGGAGACCGACACACGATTCTCATCTGGTTTCCGGCGGTCCATGGCCTCGTAAACAAATCGATCGAGCATTGGGTGAGCAATTCCATTTCCCGTCCGCGGAATCTCGTCTCGATGCTTGGTCGAGGGGCAATTTTGGCCAACAGCCGCCACGCACTACTTGCACTTCCCCACACCGAGTTTCGATCACGAGATCGGCAGATAGAATCGAGTTAGTGTCTGAAATAGGGCGCCCTGCACCGCCCGGTGATTCTCATCATTTATCAAAACGCTCAAGCTTTTGGGCTTCAAAGGCAGTTCAGTTCGGCCGCTGTGATTAAACTTCTCACGGCGGGGTCAATGCCCTGGCCTCCCGCTGATCAACGCCAGGGATAGGCCTTAGCCCACAGCGCGCAGCGTTCGTTTCGGTGGGTCGGTGAGCCGCCATCTTCGTATTTCTCGGAGCTCCGATTTGGGTGCATATTCTGCCCAACCAACACACTTGGAGGACAAACTGAAGCCTCGCTAGAATACAGTGAGCATCTGCATCGATATGATGCCGTCTTCATACTAGTACTACGTAGCATCTATGCCTTACAACATAATAATCAACCCGTGCGGCGCAAGACCGGGTAAGCCGCCGACTATAACACGGCACCAGTCAACCTTCACCCCAAACCCTCCAGTTACGGCCCAGTCGTGACCAATTTACCCATGTATACCACCATCCTGCATACTTGAGGAACCCCGTGCTACCATGAATTGTCTTTCCACCACCAGTGTACCCCGAGCGCTAATAAAGGAAAAAGGACGGAGAAAAATAAACCCTGATCCCCAGAACTCACTCGCCCATTAGGAAACAAAGGGACCAGGGAACCAACCGACTGAAGCCTACGCATAACAATATTCTTCAATGCAACAAGTGCAATATCAAGACGGACAAGAAATGCCAGCAGGAAACAGGACAGCGCCAGCCGAAACAACCCCCTCACATGACGACGCAGTCTCTGTCTCTCCCCACGCTCCCACTAGAAGGTGGCACGCCCTGCCTCATAGGCCGGCCGCCAGGAGGGAGCCCAGGATGAGCCGATGAGCCGGGCGCCGCACCCCGCTGTCTCATGCCCGTGTTACTGGCCCTGGGCGAGTTGGCCGCCGCCGACGCCGAAGCTGAGGCCGTCGAAGCGCGCGGGCTGCTGGCAGGATGGCTTGGGTGGCCCTCGGGCGGTATGTAAGCCTGTTGCTTGGACGCCTGCTCGTACGACGGCGGCGGCGCGTCGTCTCCGGCGTCCGCCGCCCGTTGCGTCGCCACCACCGGTGTGATGAGCGGCCGAACCACTTGCGTCCTTGCTGGCCCCGTGCTCCCACGGGTATTGCCCCCAACGCTGGCGCCGCTCACAGAATTCACCCGCCTCCCTTGCGCGTTAACCGAAGTCGTCGAGGCCTGGCTTGCTGCGGCCGAGCTTCTGCGAGCATTGGGGATTTGCGACACCAAGCCACCGCCAGTGAATGCCTCGTTGTTTCCAGCGGCCCCTGCACCCCCGGCGCTGTTGCCCCGTGCCTGCTGCTCGATGAACTGCTCCGACAGGAGTCTCTCTCGTTGCCGCCGCGCCTGCTCCTCGCGGTGGCGCTGGTCCTCTTCCTCCTGCAGCTGCATCGCCAACGCAAGATCACGATCCTCTTGCTCCGAGCTGGGGGACAGCGGCGGTCCGTCGTTGGTGCTCATCGTCGCCCTTCGCACAGATGATCCGCCGCCGCCGTTTCCGCGATCGCCCCGGCCAGCGCCCGTCGTCCACGTGCCGCCACCCTCTGACACGGAACGCTGGTGCTGCTGCTGTGGGCGATCCATGGTCTCCTGCTGGCGTAGGGAAGCACCTCCCACGACACGGAAGTCGCCCGAAAAGAACTCGGCACTTTCACCCGTCGTGTCAACCAACGACTCCCAGACCACCTCGGCGTGGCTTGCGTATCCTGCGTCTGTGACAAGGGTCATGAGATTCAGAGTGTCTGGGTGGCGGTAGAGTGTCGAGAAGTGGTCGTTGCGGAACAGGATCGCAACCGAGCCGGGCTTCATGGCTGCTGTTATCACACCTAACCCGTGCCGCGTGAGTTGCGTTCCCGAGTCGGCCAGGAATGATTTGATCGTCAGGATGTCCTGGTAGATGGCCTGCTCATCTTCCGTCAGGCCCTGAGCTTCTTGGCCGTGACTGCCGGCGCCCATCAGCCGGTCCTCGAGCTCCTCCTCGCGGAAAAGCAGGTTCTGGGCATCTTCGTAAGATTCTGCTCTGCGGGCGAAAGCATCATACGCCATGTCGCCCTGTGGCGGGAGCCAGCCATGGATGAGTGGAACCGAAAATATGGAGTACAATCGCATCTCCATCGTGTCTTCAAAAGTCCCAGGAATCATATTGTCGCTCCTCTCCGTCGGGTGGATGTGTGTGAGCGAGGTCCGCTTGAAGGCCTTGATGACTTCAGCTGTCGGCACAAATCGCGGGTTTACGTTCATGCCAGTGTGCAAGCCTTTGAGGAATGCATAGAGCTCCGTGATATCGGGCAGTTGAGTATCTTCGGCCAGCCTACGATGCGACATGAGCTCGTCGAAGACTGCGTCAAGCAAAAACGAGAGGCTGATTTGCTCACGCGACCGCAGAGTTTCCACGAGTGCCGTCTCAACGCCCGCCGGCGTGGTCAACGTCAGGGCGTTCACGAGTGCCACCAAAGGACAAGGCCCGTTTTCGTTCTGGACGAGGATCGGCGAGGTGCGTGGGTTAGAGGTTGCGCTGGCGTCGTACCAATTGATATTTTTAATCTGATATGTCTCGGACTTTCCGTCGACGGTCCGCGGCGGCTGTAAGGGAGCGGCTGCACTTGATGTTCTGGGTGGCGGCGGTGGGCTTGGTTGTCCCTGGGGCTCGCTTTGAGAACCCTCCGAAACATCGATAAGACTCTCCACGGGAACCTTCAGGGACATGTCCATGGGCTCCTCGGCTGTCTGCTCGGCGGTGGTACCCGCATGTGGCTGGTCCGGAGGGTCGTCAAAGTCCTCCCATGTGCTTCGCCGCGACAACTGACCAGGCTGCGGATCGTTGTCTACAAAGTTCCACTCGCTGCCGCGACCGTTGCTAGAGGCCAGAGACTGAGCGGAGGGATGGGGCGGGCGCTCTGGGGCTTTCCCTTTGCCGTTTTCACCACCAACATCGTCCCATGCATGTCTGTCCTCATACTCCTCAACTTCGGTCGTTCCGACGGGTGCGCGTGGCTTCGGCGGCGCTGCTACCTCGTCCCAGGCCGCCGAGCCATCTTCTTCCGTCGGGAAAGAGATCAAGGACGGCGAGCCCGTGAGATTGCTGGCCGATGGCCTCCTCGATGCGTTCGTGGAGACGTTTGCAGAGGTCCAGACGTCATTTCCAAGCTCGTCTTGCTCGTCCGCGTGTGTCGCAAGCGGCTGTGGCTGCGGTGGCTGTTGCGTTCTCTCATTGAGGGCCGGCTGCCAGGGGTTCCTACTCGCATCGGCCGAGATGTTGAGCTGAGAGAAGGGCGCGGTTGGAGGAGTCGGCGGCTCAGTCAAGATGAGAGGGGGCGGCGCAGGCTGGCCACCGTTCTGGGCAACAGAGTTGGGCGTGGGCTTGCGCTTGAACGGGTTGGTCTCCGTCCTAGGCGGACCAGGCCTGAGCGCATCCGGGACGTTGTTACTGCTGACGCTGACACCAGTGCGGTCGGCCGTGAGCGGGCTCGCAGCGCGGTCGCTCCAGACGTTCTCGTCGGGGGGTGCATCGAAGGCAGAGTACTGACTCGCGGGCGGAGGCCCGGGTGGTGTGGCGCCGGGCCGAAGCGAGTCGGGGACATCCGGGATACCGGTGCTCGTGCTGCCGCCGGCATAGCCATGGCCAGGACTCGGCGTCCGCTGGTGCTGCGGCTGCTCTGATGCCCAGATTGTTTCCGAACTGGCCTCGCCGTCTGTCCCTGGCCACATGTGGCCTCCTTCTTGCTGCGGCCCCGGCCGATCCGTCACCGTGGAATCGGGCGAGGCATTGTTGGGGACTGGCTTCCGGGTCACCATCCTAGCGGGGCCAAAGCCAGCCCTCGCAGGCTTGCTTGCTGTCGGCGCTGGGGTCTCCGGTCCCGACGCGATCAGGCGGGCTAGTCTGGCGATTGCTGTGAGGAACGATCGCTGGCTTGAGGGGGCAATAGAGCGGGCTGACGAGAGGCGGGGAGGTCGGGCGGGCCAAGAAGATGGAGCAGGGAGCGTCAATCCGTTCGTGGTGCTTGGACCATGACGGCCGCTACGTGTTTTGTAACATGCACTCGGCCTGGCCCGGAGGACTAAACGCAGCAGCGAATTGGGAACAGAAGACCACGCAGGAGCGGGCTGGCGGAGCGCAGAGCAGGAGGCGCGGCGGCACTGGCTGTGGTGGCACACGTTGCGTCGGCTGGCGGGCTTGTCTGCTTGGCTTGGAGACGCTGCGCTGAGTGGTTCGGGGCGAGGTGAGGCAGGGCCGGCAGCTTGCGTCACCCCGCGTTGGTGCCCCCAGCGCGAGCTGCGGTCGGATTGAGTTGACTGGGCCTACAGGGGGGGTCGAGTTACGCTGCGGGCTGTCGGTGTCCAACTCGCTCAGTGGTCAGCCGGTCGACCTTCAGCTGTTCCTGGTCCTGCCTTCTGCCCTGTGGGCGTCTGCACCGCCACTCGCAGCGGTTGGTTGTGGCGGTCGTGACGTAACGGGTCCCCGCATCCCGTGGCCGGCTAGGCAACCGCCCATCTAAAACATGTGCTACGGATATCTTGTAGAATGGCTCATATTGCTTTCATGGCCAGATTCCCACCTCTAAAGGCTATTTGTTCTTTGACCTCGAGGCCTGACTGGCTCGGCACGTGGTCGTCCAGTTTATCCTAGATCCTAGGCTTCATGCTGGTGAGACTGGCGGCTAGTAGAGCCTGTAACCCTAACCCGAGACGAAGGTCCCAGGGTCTGGCCGATACATACTGTGCTAACCAGATTGTCGTCACTCGATTATCAAACCATTGCTCATTGCTCGTTTCTCTATCTTTCGGGTTGCATATTCTAGAGTGTATTAAGATGTCCAGGATCTCATCTCAAAATCTATCCAAAGCACGCCCCGTCGGGTTGTACCATTTTCATGTTCCGTCCAGGTAGCTGAATGGCCAGCCCCTAGCTACTCCCTCTCCACGTTTCGTCCACAATGCGCCAGTACCGCTCCTCATCCGCCCTCATGTGCGCGACGTGCTCGCTGTCGACAAAGTTTTCCATCCGCACATCAAACCCCTTTCTTTTGGCCTCTTCTCCGTGAGCCTCGACCGCGTCGGCCCCAACAAGCTTGTCGCCCTTGCTGAAGATGTACGCACGTCTTGCCTCGCCCGCATTGATGGCGCGGTCGTTGTGGGCCGCGGCCCATCGCGCGAGCGGGTCGCCACGGTTCCGGTTCCACGGCAGGACGAAATGGTTGAAGACGTAGTAGAGGATAAAAATATGGATGACTGGCGTGAGCACGGATTTCCAGGTGCGCGAAAGACCCGCAGTCATGGCCGCGAAGCTACCTCGGTAGCTGTACTGCCCCGGTGCCGAATCGAAGACTGTGACGTGGCGCGGCAGCGGCGAGGGCCTATAGGCTTTGTACAGGTGGTGCAACATCGAAGAACCGCCGTTCGAGAAGAGGTGGACCAGCAACTCAGGCGTTGACGAAGTAGCGGCGGGCATGCTGGTAGAATCGTCCCCGAAAACGGCGCGCAAAGCCGGCACAACTGGCTGGATCTCGCGGGCGGCACGAGCCGGGTCCCTGATGTGGAAGATTTCGCACTTAACCAGCAAAATTTGCGCAGTTGGGTATGTGCTTTGGTACCGCACGATGTATTTTGCAATGTGCTGGTCCCTGGCGCCCATCCAGCTGCACACGAGGATGAGCCTGGGCGACGGCGGCTCAACGGAGGATGTTTTCGTTGGTGTCGCCTCGCCCGATGGACGGTAGATAAAGGAGTTAGGGGATATCTTGGACATCATCGACAGTGGCCCCGAGGCGGGCACGGGGGCGTTGGAGGCCATGGTTCAGTGTACCTCAGGTGCGAGATTGTGTCGATCTTTTGGCGCCTTAGTGTATCATCCTTCAATGTGTATATGGAAGATCGCGCGCATTTAGGTACCCAGCTTAATCAGAGATAAATATTTGATGACGCATCCAGGGTCGCAACGGACCTAATCCCGTTCTCGGTCTTTGGGACTTCACACAAACTTGCATCCATGTGCTCGACTAGCCAGTGCCGGCCGATGCCCTAATGATTGGTGGATTCGGTCTTGTTCAGTAACTGTAAAAATGGCAGCCCAGCCTAACTCGACCCCCTGGCAATAATACGAAGAACTATTCGGTTTCCACAGCAGCCCGTCGGGATTGGCAATTGTAGCCTTCTCTTCTCATATCATCTTCTTGTCTCTGACGTGATTTGAATCGAGCCAATTTTATTGCACGAGTGAAAGAATTCCCTAGGATACAAAAAGCTAGAGGAAGGGTTGGAAATGTCCTCCTTCAACCGTTTCATTTTATTTTGTTTTCGTCTCTCCCACGTCGTTTCCTTCGCTATCCTGCCCGCTTATTTAACCCACCTCCAGACACCGGATTTTGCGGGGCCTTTGGTAGATGGCCTGCCATACGTACAACCGTCTTTAGCTGCCCCAAGAAGTACTGCTCGCAGTGTGTTACCTACCTGCCATTTTACCTTTCACATTTTCCTAGCCACTATCTAGCCTGCTTGTTCTCTCCAGCCATCTGACGGACCACCTAGTTAGTGTCTGTAATCGCACACAAAAGCAACACCAACGGCCGACAAGCGACCATTGGGCCGGCTGTGATCCCCAGAATATCGGCGGGCGACATGCGATGCTCGTCAAGTTGGCGTGGAAGCAAGCGGTCAGGTTTCAAGTCAGGGGTAGACATTTGTCTCTGTACCACGAAGCATTGTGTCTCCCGTTGTTTGCTTGCCGTTTCAAGGGCGGCTTCAACCAGGTGTGGCTCTTGCTCTGAATGTAGGAGCCGAGAGCACAGGCAGGTAGACTCAGTCGCGCACTGAAGCTGCGTGGCGAGCTATTCATGGCAGGCACAAACAAGCCGTACCTTCCCCGTGAAGCCTTTCTAGATTTGGTATTTTATCGGTGGCTTGTAAATCTGCAAGAGCGCCCTGGATGCTCCTTCCCCTGTTCCGTAGGGCTACTCAAGTGTTCTCTTCCTTGTGCTCGCATGTTTCCGAACACAGGGCCCTCTATGACTTTTTCTTCTGCTATCCATTGTCCTCGGGTTCTTCTCTATTATTCTCTCACGCATGCCGCCGAGCGTGGGCTTTGCAATCGAAGCCGTCACCCAAAAAGGAGGACGACTACTCCCCCACAGAACTGGTATTAGCCTGCGAGCTCTACTCGGTCCACCATGATAACCCAAATCTGGAGGCGGGCTCTCTTTACTGCCCTTATTCTCGTTGTTGCCCCTGCCCCGGCCGCGTGCCACAGCGAACAAGATGCCATCGAGGTCCTGAGGTCTATCGACCCCGTCCCTGGCGTCAACATCCTGGCGCCACCCAAGTACCAGCATCATCGTGCCCGAGTGGCCTCTGGCGAGCCTTTCAAGGTTGCTGTCAGCCATCAGCCTCTGACTGTCCATGAATCCGGTCTAGACCTGGTCTTGCAGAGCGGCCGCCACACAACCGTACTGCCGGGTGCCAACACGCGCTCCGCTGCCGCACTGCTCGGCGTACTACACCGCAATGCAGCGTCCGCCTTCGGCACCACGGGTGGGAACCGCGCTGGCGCGGCTAAAGACCGGCCGCAGGGGTACGAGAACATTACAGCGGCGTTCGGCATGCAGTACTCCATCCCAGTAACCATCGACAACGCGACGACCCTGAAGCTGGCCATCGACACCGGCACTGCGGATCTTTGGGCTGTCGCTCACGGCGCTCAGTGCCTCAATTCATACTCGGAAGCCGTTAACCTCTCTGCCTGCCAGTTCGGCCCCACATTCCCCAAGAACCGTACTTTTAGCCACGGTATAATCGCCAACCAGCATCTATTTGTGCGCTACCCTGATGGCGAGATGGCGTCGGGACCAGTGGGCCGCTCTGATATCCGCGTGGGCGGCATCACGGTCCGCGAGCAGCAGATAGCGCTGGTGAACCGAACGCGCTGGCTCGGCAATAATCTCACCAGTGGAGTCATTGGCCTGGGATACCCGAGCCTGGGTCACATGTATCGCGGCAACGAAAACAGCAGTGACTGGTTCAACCGTGTCATATACCAGCCGCTTTTTACTAGCATGGTCAGCCAGGGTGTGGTCGAAGAGCCTTTCTTTGGCATCGCCCTAGCAAGGAACAGCTCCGGCGGTGTCATTGCATGGGGAGGCATGCCAGATGTCTCTGGTTTACGATATTCTAGCCAGACTTACGTTCCAGTTCTGATTGTGAGCTTACCCCTTGATCTTGCCCTTGTTCCCGACTAACAAGATGCAATTCAGACGGAGCTTAACGACGATCCTCTTACTGCGGAGGCACCGTCCTTTTACACGATCGTTCCTGACGGATTCAACTATGGTTCGAGCTCTGATAGTGCCAGGCACCCTTACATCATCGACACGGGCACCGCCCTCACATATATACCCAACCGTCAGTAGTCCACACACCCCTTCTTGAAACTTCACGCATGCGTCTTTTATATCTCGATAAAGAAAGCTAACATCCACGCGTGTCAAACAGGCCTCGCAGAAGCCATCAACAAAGCCTTCAACCCCCCTGCCGCATATTTCTGGGAGCTGGGCGGCTTTTACACCGACTGTGCGGCCACTTCACCATCCTTCTCTGTTATTATCGGCAAGACGGTCTTCGTAGTTAATCCGGTCGACATGATCTTCCGCGACCATCCAGACCCAGACTCCAAGCTCTGCATGACGGCTATCTCGGCCGGCGGCACAGGCCCGTACATCCTGGGAGCCACATTCCTCAACAACGTTGCCGTCGGCTTCGACGTCCAGGCTGCCGAGCTTATGTTTGTTTCGAGGCATTTCTACTAAGCTTGATGGAAACAGCCAAGCCCTACCGGATGAGCCAGTATATCACTCGGTGACTGTTCGGACTTTGTGGTTTATTTTGGCGCTTTTGCTATTTTTGCTAACCATTGTGAACTGGGGGAAGGCAATGCGATCAAGGTCATCCGCAGGAGCTTGCAAAAATACGGCTTTGTACATCAAGGGCCCATCATCAGATGTATGTCAAGGGATGTAATGTATCTGTTCGGTTCTAGCAGAGAATATTTATCCCTTCGTAACTATGATTCAGAGGTTCCTTTTTGGGCTCGCATCCCGTATCATAGGCAGGCAGCGTGCTCACGCATCAAGGCGCCTGCGAAAGAGATGCGGCGCGAGGTCGAACCCGTTGTTCTGCGGCGCAAGGCTACCCTCCATCTCGCCACTGAATTTGCGCTCCGACACGACCGGCGCAATAAAGTTGATAGTAACCACAACAATCAGGGGCTGCATCTTGGTCTTCGCCTGGAAGTCGCCCACTGGGCGCACGGCATGACGACGACGGAGTGCCAGCAGTAGTCCCAGTTGCCATTCACTTTTTTATCGTGCTGCCGGACCTAAGGGGTACATGGAAGCATCATGAGAAAAGTACAAGCGTGATGTCTCTCCTTGTAACAGACCATTTCGGAGAAGCCAGACGGACAGCTTTCCGGATATTCTTGTCTGCTGCTACTAGCCTTCATATGATGGGCTGCGAGCTGGCGGGTTAGAATCAAGGCCATCAAGGTTCCTTTTTCTGTTGCCTTGCTGCCATAGGGGAACGGTAAGTTAGCGTCCTTTTATATACGGTATACTCGCAGGGAACATCTGCAGGGCTATGCCCTCACCAGTCGGCGCGGGCGGTCAGTTGCGACATCATAGGCAATGGGCGTAACAGGTCAGCATATTTACATGCTTCAGAATTTAGGCAGCGCGCGATACGTCACGAGCCAGGGCCGCGCTTGTTTAGCTCGATTGCCTGGTACAAGGCTGTCTATGGCGGTAAGCGCCACTAGCCGCATATGCTCTTGCACATACGATGCGCATCATCCAATAGAGGCAAGGCACCCGCAATAGCCCGACGTCGATCACCAGCCCCGGGGCCTGGCTAGGCTGGGCTAGCGGTTGCTTCGCGGAGGGTGCCACTGGGTGCCTGGAAATTTCGAAAAAGTAAAAGCAAAGCAGGCCCAAAACGAACCGAAACCATGTCGCAGACGAGCAGCGGGAATCCGGCCGGTCTCCCCGAATGGCGAATGGGGCGGATGAGCCGAAAGACTGGTCGGCGGGACGGCGCCCCCACGCTCGCTCGGCGGTGACCGACCGCTGCTTGGGGGCAATGTCGGGAGGATTCGGAGTCTTGTCGGTGTTGGTGCGCGGCATGATGCACTGACGTGTGCTGGCTGGCCATTGAGCCCAGCCACGTGCTCAAAATTCTGTCCACGGACCGTGGCCAGGCTGGTTTGCCTGTGGGGCCCTTCAGGGTTGCTGTACGGTTCTGTCCAGTCCCCCTGCTCCCTTTTTCCCCCCTCGAGAGTGATGCCGGGGGCGAGCTCCAAACGCCCTTCTGTCATTCAAGCGTCCGGCCGAGCGAGGCAGAGCTCTTGTGGATAGGCGGGTTACTAAGAGCAAAGGGATTTGGGCAGTCACAGTTGCTTGGCAAGCAGGTCGATTGCGCAACAAACAGTGGGTTGGGGGAGCTTCGGCACTAGGCGGCAGGGGCCTGCGCAGCCGCTAGTCCAGGTCTGGAAGCACTGGGTGGGTTGCAGGCTGGGCGGGCAAAAAAGTCGATCAGGGCACCTGACAATGACCATGCTCCCTGCCCCTATTCTGGCGTGGCTAGCCGCCTGGAGTTAAGCCGGGCCGGTCTGGCCATCATTGCTACGCTTGTAGGCATGTCATAACGCGGGCTGCGAGACCGTGTCTCGCGCGCAAGTGAGGTCGAGCTGTTGGCCCTTGCCTTTGGCGACGGTGGGAATCGGCTGAGGGTGCCAGAGTCGGCCGAGCCAAGCCAGGCAAACACACCCACGCTCGCTGGAACAGGGCAGGCACGAGGACCTGGTTCAAGCTCAGCTGTCCTGACGCCAGCTCACTCACCGAGACGAGGTACCTTGGCAGGCTGGTGCAGCCACGCCCTCAGCCACGCCCTTCTCACCACGCGCAAGCACATTCGGTTGCCGCCGGCTGCGTCCTGCCCGTGATCCCATTCGCCCAGCCAAACAACCGCGGCACTATCACCCAACCTCTGCATGTTTCCGGCCTGGTCCTGGTCGGTGATTTGCTTGCTCCCGATCGCCTACTTGTAGACGGCCGCCGCAGCTCTTTTCTTTTGATCCATCCTCGGCTCTGGAGTGTTCAGCCAGAACAAAACCGCGCAAGACAACGCACCACCGACAACGGAACAGGAAAGGAAGAGGGAAAAAAAAGCCTTGCTTTTTCCCTCCGTTTTTGATACTACCAGACCCCTACCACTTAGCCTGCCTTGTACCCGGGCTGCCACCTCGACTGCTGCTCGGTATTGCCCGCCGAAACAAGGACCAAAAAGGTGCGTTGAAGAGACTGTCAATCACCCTCCATTCTCCCTCCTCGCCGCATCCCGTCTTGGCTCGGCTCTCTGCCCTTGGCCCGGCGCTGCTGGCAACACCAGTAGCAATGCCTCGAGACGCCCAATGGCCCCGTAGCCCCAGGCCGCGCACACCCGGATGCCCATCCCTGCCACGGATGCCGTCCCCATGCTACCCCACATGCTCACACCCGCGGCGCTGGAGAACAAGCGACTCACGCGACCATGGCATTTTTGTCCCCCTGAATTGAATTTGGGGCTGGCCCAGCAAATCCAATAGCATGCCGAAGCACAAAAGCCCGGGTGGGCGTAGAGGCAAAGCGGCCGGCCAGTGCTAATAATGGCCCACCCGCTCCAGGAACATAGAACCCACAGACCACCGCGCCCGAGTTCGTTGCTTGCCCGCTGCACTTCTCCGCTTCCGCTGCGAGAGGACCAGACGCCGGTTTGCTGAGACGACCACTGAAATCCCCAAACCCCCATATAGTGGCAGCCTAGAAGCCAGCAAGGTCGCAGCAGCAAGTCACGCCGCGGAGGAGCACGACAAAAGGCAGGCCATGGCCCCCAAGCAGAACGGCGTGGGCGTCCGCGCCGAGGACGCCAAATTGTGCGTCGTCATGGTGGGACTGCCGGCCAGAGGGAAGTCGTACATTGCGCAAAAAGGTGAGTGCTTGGTTCCCTGCTCGCCTGCCCGGGTCCAGGGCGTCGCTTCCCTGGCTGCGCCCCGATGCAGCTGGCGATGGCAACGCTCGTTTGCTTCCTTTCCCTGCGCGGCAAACTCCCCTGCCGGCCACCCGTCGCTTCTGCGCCGTCCTTCCGTCACATCGCCTTTCCCCTCCGTTCCACCCCAAGCACCCTTGTCGTGCCGCCGCTACTCAAGGTCCCGAGCTGACCCGAACACGCGCCGAGGCGGCGCAAAACCCTCCCAACCAAAACAGCCCAGCGATATCTTCGTTGGCTCTCGGTCGAGGCAAAAACATTCAACGTCGGCAACTACCGCCGGTGCCTCAAGGACGCAGCGCAGCCGCCTGCCGACTTCTTCGACACGCAGAATGCCGACGGCGAGCAGAAGCGGCGCGCCGCCGCCGAGGCCGCCATCGCCGACATGCTCAAGTGGTTCAGCGAGGGCGGCACCGTCGGCATCCTCGACGCCACCAACTCGACCAAGGAGCGCCGCAAGTGGGTCATGGAGGCCGTCACGGGGCAGGGCATCGAGGTCATGTTCGTCGAGTCCAAATGCGACGACGAGAACCTCATCTTGGCCAATATCCGCGACGTCAAGACCACCAGCCCGGACTACAGGGGCGTTGACGCCGAAAAGGCCGCCGACGACTTCCAGCGCCGCATCGCAAACTACAAAAAGGTCTACAAGACCATCGACGAGGACGGCGACGAGGAGGACCTGACCTACCTGAAGATAATGGATGTCGGCAGGCAGGTCATCATCAACCGCATCCAGGACTACCTGCAGAGCCGCGTCGTCTACTACCTTATGAACCTTCACATCCGCCCACGCTCTGTGTGGCTGTCACGTGTAAGCTTACAACAGCCCTGGTCCCCAGCTATAGCTACCCCTGGGTTTTCGATCCATGCTGGGTTTCCGCAACCCATCATGGTGACGTAAAACCTATCTGCGGGCACGTGACTGACATGTGTATGTGTGCCTCCTCGGCGTAGCACGGCGAGTCCCTGTTCAATCTCGAGGGTCGCATTGGTGGTGACACGGACCTGTCCCCACGTGGAGAGCAGTATGCAGAGGCGCTACCAGACCTCGTGCTGAAATCAGTCGGTGTAAGGCTACCGCTCCCATGGCCATAGGAGGCTCCTGATTATCAATCTACAATGCTGACATACGCCCCCCCCGCCCGCAGGACAACCGCCCCCTCACCGTCTGGACCTCGACCCTTAGGAGAACCATTGCGACGGCCCGGCACCTGCCGTCGAACTACAACCAGCTGCAGTGGAAGGCGCTCGACGAGCTGGACGCGGGCTTGTGCGATGGCATGACGTACCAGGAGATCCACGAGCAGTACCCGGCCGACTTCCAGGCGCGCGACGAGGACAAGTACAACTACCGCTACCGCGGCGGCGAGTCGTACCGCGACGTGGTCATCCGCCTCGAGCCCATCATCATGGAGCTCGAGCGTTCCGAGGACATCCTGATTGTCACCCACCAGGCCGTGCTGAGGTGCATCTACGCCTACTTCACGGAAAAGGACCAGTCGGCCAGCCCGTGGATGCACGTGCCCCTGCATACCCTCATCAAGCTGACGCCCCGCGCCTACGGCACCGAGGTCGAGCGCTTCTCGGCCGGCATCGATGCCGTCAGCACCTGGCGCGGCAAGGGGTCGACGGCTAAGCATGAGGATCCCGTCCCAGAGGCTCTCCACTGATGAATCAAGGATGGAAACACCTGTGCTTTCCCGCAATTTTTATTTGCGCAGCTACTCCTATTATCTGCTGTTTTGATCCTCCGCGACAAACGAAAAAAGGCATATTCTCTTGCCTTGGCATTATGAACTAGTCACGCACATTTTGGAGTTTTGGCATCATCATGATCTAGCTCCTTTACATCCCACCCCCATTTCGAATTCTTTTCCACCACTGTGTATGTTGTCACGAAAAAAAAACTCCCGAAATAAGTAGGGCAGGGCTCATAGACGTTCTTCGTTTCTAGCTGTTTCTTTCTTTGTATTGATGGGCTTTCTGGCTGCTGAAATTGGAACCCTCCTACGAGGAAGCGGGCATGAGATATGGTTTAGAGTCTCATTTAAAGCATAGAAATCATCATTTCGTTGTGTTTCTTTCCATCTTTTTCTCTTTCTTCTCGTGTCTGCCAAACGTAACTTGATCCTGCCGACCAACCCATGATTGCTCGACTCACAAACAATGGTCTGGGCACAAAAGAACCTTGCTGGTGTCACTTGTCTGTCCTAAAACGATGCGATATAAACCAAGACTTGGGTTTGGATTCAACCTGTCCGTTGCTTGCGCCGCAACGACGACAGGGCGAAAAACATGTTGAATGCCTTCGCCCTTCCCCACTACTTCAGCTAGCAACATGAGAAGCGAGCCAGTAGAACATGATCTACTACTTCCCTCGCTTTCTCGAATACTTCTCTCGCCCAGCCACAACCTATGTTCAACGCTCACAGCCACTCGTCATCAAAATCCCTCAGTTTAAATCCCGCCTAGCAAACATCATACGTCGGCAGCGCCGCGCCGGACCTGACGAAACCGGCGTCCCACTGCGGCGGCTCGGTGCCCACGACGGTCCCGGCCTGGCCGTTGGAAACGCAGAGGGTGTCGGCCGTAATCAACTGATTGCCGATAAAATTTGTATTGACGCGCAGGTTGGAGCAGAGCGAGCAGAAGAAGCCGCGGCACGTGTTGTATTCGAAAACGACGCATGCGTTGGTCGGGATCAGGATATCCTGGTTGGCCGCAAACACCTGGTCGATGATGACGTTGCAGTCCTGGGATCGCGGGGCCGGGTTCTGTTTTGTTGGCGTTAAGTCAGTCGCCGTGCAAGCGCGACAGAGCCGGACCAACCAAGCCCAGCATCCAGTGTATCTATATAGCTGGGGTCGTGAACTAATAGAGGAGAGAAAAAAAGCGCATTCTCAACATACCGCATTTTCGCACTCGTAAAAGTCGAGCGCCTGCTGCCTGCCGCTCAGCCGGACCAGCGCATCACGGCGGGCCTGGAACTCTTCGTGCCTCTTGCGCAGGCGGCCGTCGATGAACCGGGACGGCAGCCGCGTGAGGCCTGAGCGGAGGCGCCTCCTCGACGGCACCGCGGTGTCGACGCGGTAGTTTGCCGGCGCGCCGACCGGCCGCTGGAGGGGCACCAGCCGCGCATCGCTCCTCGACACCTCTGGCCGGGTCGCGGGCCGCCGTTGGCGCGTCTGGCGCGGCTCCAGCGGCGCCGTCTCTAGGGCGAAGGCCAGGGAGACGAGCAGGGCTATCAGGAAGAGGGGCTTCATGGCTGCTGTAGCCTGAATGGTGGGAAGAGGGAGTTGGGG